>PVLD010013139.1:0-57264 GCA_004027595.1 Dinomys branickii | reverse complement strand
CTGACTAAATTTGCATGTCTGTATATGGGTCCATACATCTACAATTCGAAGATATCAATGGATAAAGCAACAACTACTGTTGAGACCATATCACCTTGTCTATAGATTAGTTGTGATTGTACTATTTTCTATGATAATGGGTGTCTGTTTGTCAATATGTTTTTGTACTTTTATGTTTCTAAAATAAAAAAAAACAACAGCACAAACAATACAGAATCTCAGACAAGGTGATAGGAAATTAACAACGGTTGTTGTATTACACATTTACATCTTCAATTTGGATGCTCAGATAAACAAATATTGACATGTAAGATGGATCACACACTTAAACATTAACTATTCTTTTCAACAGAGCAATAAAAGCCAGTAGTACCACTATGTTGGCTATGCTATGTGCGAGTGTGTGTGTGTGTGTGCGTGTGTGTGCGTGTGTGTGTAGTTTTCCCTCTTCTTTCTTTTCTCTTTTCCCTCATCCTAGTATCCTAGTTGTTCTTTCCTTTTGAACAGTTTCCTTTGCTTTCATAACGTCTATTGTACCTTCTATATTTTATTCATTCTTTCAGGTTCTTACTAGTGAGGCAATACGGTGTTTGCTCACGCAGGTCTGATTTATTTCACTTACAAGTATGGACTTCAGTTGTGTCCATTTTCCTATAAAAGCCTCAATTATCTTTCTTTATAGCCGGATAATTTTCCGTTATGTAAGAATACCACAACGTTTTTATCCATTCTTCAGAGGATGGGCATTTGTGTTACTGAATATTTTCCCAAAGGCACTGAGAACATCATGTCACAGCAATATATGTGCACCCATGTTTATAGCAGTGGAATTTGTAAAAATATTTTTAATTTTAACCGCAATAATTAGGAATAGATCAATTCAGAACTTTCCAAATGGATGTCTTTTTTCTAGCCTAAAATCTACAGTATCCTATTGAATACAAGACGCAAGGACACAAGAGCACTCATCCCCATCTCCCTAATTTCAACCAAAAGGAACTTATTCCTTCATTATTAAACAGAAGTTACATGTCAGTTCTTGCAGACGGTCTCTATGGCTTGGTGAAGCCAACAGGTGCTCATATTTGCTGAAAATTATTATCATAAAAGGTGATAGACGTCTTTCCATTTATTTCCTTCACTATTTCAATGATGTTTTTCCTTCATCTGTTTGTTCTTGGTCCGTTTTCAATACAGTGTACTTCACTGTTTCCTTTTCATTTATTAAACCAACCCTGCAATGTTGGGATAAATCTCATTAACATAGAATAAATATTGGATTCTAAGAGGTAAAGTTTTTATTTTATCTTCATGTTGATGGCTTTCATATCTATATTAATGAGGGACATGGTTCTGCTCTTTGCTGTGAAGCTCCTCTTTGTCATCAGAGTGATAGTGAACTCAGGACGCACTGGGAAGTGTTTCTTTTTCTGTTTTTATAAAAGTTTCATTAGAAATTCATAATAATTCCATTTTAATCATTTAGTAGGATACATTATTCAAGATAACTGGTGCCTGGGTTTTGCATTGTGGAAATGACTTTAATAACTATGTTTACTTCTTATAGGCTTTTGCATTTTGTTCTTTTTTAAAAAACACTTTCATTAATGTATGTCTTTTTAATTTTTTTCAATTTCACTTAAATTTATTTTGATAACACATAAGTATTCATAATACTACTTTGTAATCCTTATTCGTGTGAGGATGGTAATGATGTCTCCTTCATTCCTGACTTTATTAATTTCAGTCTTCTTTCCTTAGTGCAGGTAGCATAACCTGTTTCATTGCCCAATTTTATCAATCTTTATAAAGAAACTATTTTGATTCAGGTGATTTTTCACTATGGTTTTACTATACTCTGTTTCATTTTCACTCAATTTTTTATTATTGTCATTCTTCTGATTTTTTGTTTTATTTTGCTCTTTTCCATTGTCTTAAAATATGTTTTGTATATTCATTAGATTTCTTGTTTATTTTTAAATTTAGAAATTTATACCTATAAATTTTAATCAAAGTACTAGTTAAACTACATTTAATTAACTTTGATACTTTGTATTCTCATTCTGTTTATTTAAACAGTATTTTATTAACTTACTTTTTCAGGGTGATTCATTTTTAATATTGTTTAGTTTATACACTGTTATGGCTTGTTTGTAGATCTCCTCCCAAAGCCTTACTTTAGTTATAGTTGAGGGTTTTCAGAGGTGGCCAGACTTAGGGTATGTGATGCCGGCATTGCGAGTTTGGTGCTGGTATTTAGGGCGCCTTCCTCTGAGGGCGGGTGGCACAGCCTGAAGGATGTGGATGGCATAAATGAAGCATAATTGCGGGCTTGGGTGCTGCTGCTTCTTCACTGCTTCGCTGCTTTCTGCCTTCCAAGAATGTTTTCTCCCCTCCTCCCAACTCCCCTCTGCCACGCCACGCCACGCTGCCTTGGGGCCAACCAACTATGGGCTGAATCCGCTGTAAACTGTAAGGCAAAATAAGTCTTTCCTCTTGTAACTCTGCGAGTTATTTTGTCTCCACAATGAGAAAAGTAACTAAGACAAACATATTTGTATGTTTTTCAAATATATTTATATTGCTTATTAATTTCTAGCTTACTTCCACAAAAATATTTGTTATTAATTCCTAACCTCCATTGTACTCAGTGAACATGATCTTCATGACTTCAGGACTTTTACCTTTCTGTGGAATATATTATTCTTTTGTACCTAGGCTATCCCAGTAGTTACGGTACTTGGGAGGAATGTGTGTACTCCTGTTAGCAGTACATGCTTCAGCAGCCTGTCAAGGTCTGGTTGCTTCATAATGTTTTTCATATTTGATTATGTTATAAGTTTTTAAGTCCTGTGCTTCTTTGTTAATCTCCTGTATAGTTTTTTGTGCATTATTAGTAGATTATTAAAATTTCAACTATTATTATTGAAAAATATACTTACCTTTTCAGTCCTGGAAGTCTTTTATTTCCATTGCCCAAATCTTATTTCTGAGTTAGGTATTTTCTAATATACCTTTTCTTAAATCGCACTATAAAAATTATTTTCTAGACTGGCATGATGACGCACACCTGTAATCCCAGCATTCTGGAGGACAGAAGGATGGCAAGTGCTAGCCCCACCTGGGCAGCTTAGTGATTTCATGAGACCTTTCCGAAAACAAGCAAACAAAACCACCCAGACCTGGGATTGAACTGACTGTGAAGGCCCTAGCTTAAAGGCCCAGTACAGCAAAAGCAACTTTATTTTTCTTACTGATTTAAAATATTTTTTCTTAGTGATGCCTTAAGCATTAAAAATGAATATTTTTTTCCTTCTGCCACTTCAGATTTTCTATTAAATTGCTTTAAAAATAGCAATTTAAATTCATGGTTTCTATTTGATTTTTAAAACAGCACTGCAACCTCTCTATTGATATTATTTGGCAAAATATCTTTCCCATTTTTCTTTAATCCTTAAACACAGTTTTCTCTAGTCTTTCGAATATACTTTTGTTTTCATTTTATTTTATTTTCATCTTTTTGAGACAGGGTCTCACTATGCAGCTCAGGCTGGCCTTGAGCTCACTTTGTAGCCCCGGCTGGTCTCAGACTCGCAATGATCCTCCTGCCTCAGCCTGCCAAGTATTAGGGTTACAGGCATGTACCACACACTCGGCTTTGAATATACATATAATTTCTCATTTACATGATTTTTTTTCCAAGAAGTGCTATATCTGGCTCTTCTCAGAGACAATTGCTGTTGATTACATTTGTTTTTTGCTATGTGTGCATCTTATTTTTCTTTCTTTTGGCATTTTCATATTTCTTTGTTCAAAGTTAGACATTTTAAGTAATATAATGTGATCATCCTGGAGATCAGATTTTCTCCTTTGTAAAGGATACTTTGACTTTGCTACTTGTTATAATTATTGTTTTATCTTTTAATTATTGCTTTGATTACTGACCTATCTGGCTTACTTTTCTTTTTTTTTTTTTTTTTCTGGTACTTTGTCCTGTGTCATTACTTGCATTTGTGTTCAGTGGGCACAGCTGTCAGACCGAGGTTTTATTAATCACCATGATCTATCAGCATTTCCCAAGCTTTCCCAAGAGTTTCATGTAGGTTTGGGGTACGGCTTCAGGGCTTTAGCAGCAGTTTATATATTGCTTGAAGCTTTACTTCTCTCTTGCCATAAAGTCAACAAGATATGAGTAATTAGGACATTCTCAGATATTTTCTAGAAAACATAGAGATGTGTATGTGTCTATGGCCTTTTAGTTTCCCCAAAATACGTTAAAGCTTTCCGAACACCCCTACAGAAATTTCACTCTGTTATTTCTTTTATTTTCGATCAGCCTTATTATTAACCTTAGCAGTTATCATTCAATAGGTGAAAAAATTGCTTTTGATAATGTTTAACACACAAGAGAAATAGGCTGCTTTCACAGCAGAAAAAAAAAAAAAACTTTGAGTTGGGTCAAATTAAAAAAAAACCCATGGAATAAATCAACGCACATCAGCAGGACAATTATCCCAGTTATCTTTCGTATTAAAAGGAACAGTGCTTAAATTTTCTGACCAATGTTGTATGCTTATATCTGGTAATCTGAACAACTAATTTGAAGGCAACAATATGCAATACAACAGCCATTAGTGAATTCTTACCATCTTGTATAGTGAAGCTCTGTATAATTTTTAATGTTTTTTAACTATTATTTTTTATTCTCTTTGTTGATCTATCTCACATTCTTACATTCGGTAATCTGAGCAACTTCATTGACGATAACAATGTGTAATATAGCAACCACTATCATTTTGTTTTGAAACCCTGTGCTACTTATGTTGTTTTTGTTTATGTTGTTGTTATTTTGATATTTTTTATTCTCTTTATAATAATAAAAATATAAACAAACGCTAGAATAGAATTGTCAGGCTGTTACTGGATTAGGCTGTTACTTGATTTGTACTATCAAATGATAGTACATTATACAGAAGGTAGACATTTTGAGAAGATTCTCTTCCTGACTCTTACAGTAACTGCAAGAATAATGATTTCCTTAGTTACTATAGTTTTGAGGATGTTGATTTCAAGGCCAGCATGGGGCATGGGATTAAAGGGTGGAAACAGAACATAATGAGACCCCATAAAGCTTGCTCTGCTTGCTGAGAGTAAGCTAGATGGTTTGAGTGTTTCCTCAACTTAATGAGTCTATGGTTAGTTTTCAGAATTCTGAAAGCATCTAACACAGTTTGCTCTACATGCATTTCCTTTAGGAAAAGACAAATTATCTTGTGATTCTTAATCTATGTTTCTTAGTGTTTTTATTATTTCATTTTCAAAACATTCATATAGGATATTATCACAATAAATATGAAATAAATGTTGTTCTTGCCATTTAACAAATAATTTGAGGATAAAGTAATCTAGTTGTCACATGTTTCTCATACAGGTAATGTCCGAAGTGGGAGTAAAATTTACATACTTTGATTGCTTCAGTTTTATCCATGACTGCATAAAGTTACAGCATGAATTTTTTGCTTTTTAATGCTGCAGTTCCTAATACTCTATTGATTTGTTTGAATATGCCACTTCATCAATAGTTGGCAAAATATTTAGACCACCTAAATATTTATAGAAATATTTGGAGAAATATTTGGAGAAATAACTGAGTCACCTTTTCGGCTGGATGTTATTTTAGACCAATGTAACTCATCATTGTTATCCTCATGACAGCTTAAATTCATACTATATTTTACTGACTCATAAATTTTGTTCCTTACCATATGTTTCTATTGGATTTTGAGCTGACTTCAAGTAAGATAAATGTAAGCTCTGTCAGTTTTCTCAAGATCCTAAATTGCCCACCAAAAATTAAATTGCCACTTACAAGTGTATGTCATTCAAGTATTTTTCTCTTTTCTCATTGACATTCATATACAATGTAAAGGAAGAACTACCAGTTAAAGCCACTGCAGAATTCATGGACAGAGATAATTCAATCAGATTCCTGTTACACATAGTTTTTCTAACTTTGAAGTAAAAATCGTTATAGTTACAGAACATCAAATATCATCTATTTATTCATATAGGTTTGGATGTCTCTTATTTCTACTAGGAAAAAAGTCCAGCAATTGTATATAATATGGTGATTATGCTTAATTTATCAAAGTACTTTTTGAAAGAAAGGAAAAGAAACCAGCCCTGCCACATTTCAGAAATGAAGTTCGTTAGTTTATATAATTAAAAGAAAACTACCATTGCCAAGCTTAGAAAATTGTAAGACCCTAAAGTCTAGCTATCTTTTCCCTGCGACATGGCTTCCCACACTTTCCTGGAACGACATCCATTGCTCAGCTCCAGTGTATTTCCATTCTGATGGTCTCCACACAAAACCAAATTTCTATTTCACAGAGTAGTGTTTGCTTGTTCGAGTTTCTATAATAACCCCTGTGGTTACAGAAATAGATCCCTATGAATTCAGCCTTGCCAAGTTCGTTTTCATGTCAATGATATTAAGAGTTGAAATCTTCTCTTTTTCATTTCTGGTCCAGTGAAAAAGTTATTCTTTGTCAAGGGAGAGAAAATTTTCTGAACCTTGTTAGAGGTATAGCAAGCAATTAAATTTCCTGTACATAAGCTTTTATTTAGCGTTACAGTCCAAGATTCTGCTCTTTTTTCCTTGTGTGTCATACTAAAATGTTCAGCTTTTTACATGCCCTGTACACATAACCTAACGTTACATTAGTTAATGACAGTAGTATCTTCACAGCAACTTTCTCAACAAGAAAATTAAATATGGCATCTTGAGATACAGCATGCTTGATCAATTCTGCATAGCCAATGTATATTACAAACTTATTTTCAAAATTACATTCTCCTGATTCTATGTCTCTCTGCACCCTGCCACTTTTGCGCTCCCATCAGGCTAAGTTTGCATAATGGTTACCGCAGTGTTGGAGATTCCCCACTCAAGAAATTCATCATAGGGAGCATCACAAGTAGTTGTTGGCTTAATATCTGTGAGGTTTCAAAGTCACTGAGATTATTGTTTGCTTCTTTTTGGTCTCTTTCTAAATCAATGTCCCCTTTTGGCTATTTTTATTACACACAGTGTATCTATTAATATTGAAAAGAATCTCACTAATAACTTTGCCATGATTAATACTTTATAATCTGTACTCACTTGAATTTCTCTCAGGTGTTATTGACACATATAGCACACATATTTTATATCTATTTGTGTTATAAAACTTATAATACCAAATGTATGATTCTATGTAATTGCTTTTAAGACAGAAATAATTGAAGTAATAATATCTGTTATGACTATATAATTACTATCTCTATTTACTTATTTTTACTTTCATCACTAAAACTTCTTAAAGTTTTACGTTGATCATTAAAACTTCCTATTTTTACTTTCATCACTAAAATTTCTTTATTATTTACCTGTTTTTTGCAAAAGGCTAATAAGACACATTTTCTTCCACCACCTGAGTCTCACCACCAGCGGGCCTAGCGCCATGTGCTCTGCCTTCTGACTGAGCTCTCTTCTCGAGGCACACGGCCTGCACTTATTAAATAGAATTTGACTCCATCTGCTTTAGTTAGTTCTAATGATCACTTGCTAATTGACATAACATCGACAATGTATATACCCAGCAGAAAAATATCCAGAAGTGCTCTAGTCTTTTGCATTTCTTCAGGGTATGGGAACAAGTAAATATTGAGTTCAGACTAAAGAGACTCTCAGTAAGAGGAGATTACGGATGTCCCGAAAGAATTTCCTGTCTTCACTTTGAGGATTTGTGGGGTATGTAACTCCCAACGGATGCTGATTGGCCTACATAAGGTCACATGCCGTCCGTCAGTCTGCTTGGATGCTGTAATGAAACATCGTGGACTTGCTGGCTTAAGTAACAAATACTTATTTCTCATAGTTTTGGAAGCCAGGAAATCCAAACTCAGGGGTTCTTTTCTAGTTTGCAGATGGCCGTCCTATGTCCTCATTTACATACAGGATATACATTTAAAAGAAATTGAAACATTTCAAGTAAAAAAAAACCACATCTAACTGCTAACGTGAACAAAGACAAGACAAAGATGGAGATTTACTCATAAAATTTGGATGCAAAAGATGACTCTGGGAGTGCACACAGAAGAGAGATCACATAGAAACAGCAAGAAAAGAACCACCAACTGGGAGGTCGAAGAAGAAACAAAATGACAACTCCTCAGAATTGGCCTTTCAGAATTCGGAATTGTGAGAGAATAAATGTCTATTGTTGAAGCCACCGGGTGGTGGTATTAGTTATGGCAAAGTTAGCTAACATACCATACATGGGTAAAAGCCCCTCTGAACAGCTTATTACCCTGTTTTGTTTTTCATTTTTATTATTTTTGCAGACATATAATTTCTTTCCTCTCAGGAAAATACCAAGTGTAATTCAATGTATGTCTGAGTTTAGGAAGAGGTCACTTTGGTCTCCAAGGTGGTTGTATGATTTTACATTTTTGCTGGCATGGTCGAAAGTGTCATTTGTATATCCATGGCATGATTTGGTTCTGTCAGGTTTTTGACTAGAGCTGTTCTAGTGACTGGGAAATGGTGTCCTGTTTGGGTTTTAACTCTCTTTCTCTTGATACATAGATGACTGGGATAACTTTTCGTGTGTCTGTTTGCTGTTAACCAATTACCAGAGGGGAACTCAAATCAATATATTTGGAATGATAATATCATAGTTTAAGCATACAATAATGAAAACTATTTATTAAGACTGAGTAAAGGTTAAAAAAAGTTTTGAGGTTAAGTCATATTAATACCACAATTTACAAAATGTTGAATATAAAAAAGAGTTGTAATATTATGGAAAGGCTTACTGCACATATTTCCAAAGTTTCAAAATAAAAGTTCAGAAGTTGAAATTAAATAGAATATTATTTCTCATGAAGATGACTGTTATATTAATTACATTTTAACAGTAGAAATATACTCATAAAACTAAATCAATACATTTTATTTTATTTTTTTAAGAGCAGAACATATTTATTGAGGGAAAGAAAGCTTCTATCCAAGAGAGGGACAGAGGGGTGCCAGAGTAGGTTACCCCAATCAATATATTTTAAATATCAAGTAAGAAAAATAAGCAGAATAAAAGAAGTACAGAGGAACATGTAGAGAGTGAGGGAAAACAATATACATGAGGATTCCACTTTCAGTTAAGGTCTAGGCAGAATCTAATATCAAAACAGACAGTGTCTGAAGCTATTAAAATACCCTAGTTACATTTAAATGTCAAATTTTGTGTTTTGATTTCTGTCAAAGAGAGTCTTGCAGGTCTTATGGTCAGAGCAGTCTGTATGGTGATAGGCCCTTCCCTCTGTGACTGTATTCTCTTTCATCAACCGAAAAGCACTTTCTTTGAATAATGTTAACCTTCACAAATGAAGCCACGAAACAAAACAACTGTAAAACAGAACATATAAGAAACCTAAGTGACCTAAACTTTAGAAATTGGTGAAGCTGCAGGGCAGTTCACAAGCCTGGAGAAACAGCGGCAAAAGAGGCCAGTCTTCTCTAACTGGGATGAGGAAATCTTCCAAATTTTATCTTGGAGTCAATATTTTATTTCTATTTTGGAAAAAGCTTACAGGGAATGAACAAGAATGGCACCAATGTCTTTGTTACCCATGTTAAGGCGCTATTCCCGATACCGGGTCGTAACGCAAGTTTTCATGGAACAAAAACGAAAGCCCAGATTATAAACCTTTTATGAAAAAAAAAATTAGAGAACATTTCAACAGTTTTGAATTAAGTATAAGCTTATTGGGCAGGATTAAAAAAGTATGACATACCAAGAGAAACATCACTTTGTATTCATCAACACTTTAAAAATCTCTCTGAAGAAATTTAAAATTAATGAGAAAATTATTGACTAAGGCAAATATTTCTGGCATATATATGTATGTTACGAAGTTCTTGTGTGCCCTGTTTTATAAAGACTGTAAAATTCACCAGAATAAATAATGACTGCTAAATACTGATAGAATTGCTCAGAAATAGATAAAAACCTGATGTGACAATGCCTTGGTAAGCTCAGATAGTGCTAAGCTCGGAATAATGTTAAGCAAAGAACTGTTTCATGACAATTCATAAGTGAGATATATCTGACCCGTTACATGCGTAAGGTTATTTGCTCTCTGCGTACGGTGTGGAAATAACTTCATGCTTTTCTATTACTCCAAAGAATGTTTTGCAATACAGAAACCAGTAAGAAATGCACCAATAAAAAGCCCTGAAAAATGACGCTAGGGTGGTTGTCTCTATCCTACTTTTCCTCTATCTCCGATTTTCATAGTATGAGTGAAATTTCTCTTAGTAGTTAATTTGCAAATTTTTTTCTTTATTTTTTCTATGTGAAGAAATGGTAATTAAGAGCTCGTGTAAAATAGCAACTTTTAGGTTATAGTTGTTTCTTTTACATATTTGGGCAATAATTATTTTAACATTGGAGAAGGACATTTTACTGCATTTGAAAATTAAAAACATACTGAACACTTTAATATGCTTTTGATAACTAATAAATAAACCATCATGCATTACTTTTCTGATCCTAAAATATAAAATTGGAAGGCACATTAGAAAAATACGTGTATTTAACTTCACTTGACAACACTTACTGCTTATTATTTTTTATTGTAATAGTGCTGACTATTTTAAAATTTTAACAATTTTGTGCTAAATCTTGAAGATTGAATGTTAATTTCATTGTAGTTTACAGTTTGCAAATACTGATTTGCATCGTATTTTTTATTAAATGGGGCATTTTGCCTCTCAGATGTGAAAATTTTATCACATTAGTATTTGATTTTCAAAGTTCTTATAAATTAGGGTGGCACACAAAGTCTTCCAATATTTTTATGTGGTCTAGATATCTATTCAGCAATGTCAATATGCCAAAACTACCAATATGAAAATCAAATTCAGTAACTCAGCAATGCTTAAGAGTCATTCAGTGCCTTTGTGAATATCACTCCTTCTGCCCTTAGTTCAGTGTCTTTTTTTCTTCTCTTCATAGTGAACTCAAACTTGTCTTAAGCGTCCAACCACTGACCAGGTTCTCCATCTGCAGCGTAAGGGGAGCTGTCACTCCCAAACCGCTCTCATGTACAAGTAGCTAAGTTTTACTTTTATTGGTACTCAATGCTGGGCTCTGTGCTCCTGCAAATTAAAGATAATATCTTATTTATATCTGTGTACTTAACATTCAGGTAACATTTTAGACTAATATGTGAAGTAAGTTTTGAATAAGTAGACTGCAATGTATCTATGGCTACCTATCTAAAATTCATTTAACCTTGAGCAACTTTTTCAAACATAGTTGCAGTAAGAGAACTGTATTTGAAATTCATCAAATATACTTCCAATAGAGCAAAGGTTTGCAATTTTGAAGCCTGATTGAAATTTGCAACAACTTCTTAATACTATATTTACTGTAGAATCCTTTCCATTCCTCCTTCTTTGTGAAATATCTTTGACATCGTTCGATAAACAACATGTGTAAAATATGTTATATCTACAAAGGTGTAAGTGATGGTAACATCTATGCAAAATCATTAGTTCTATGAATATAATTTTTATGATGTGATGAGGCAATAGCATAGGCTTGGGAGCACAGTTAGGCAGGGACTGGGGCCAAATTAGCTAAACTATGTGAAAAAATACATCAGAGAAGATACTGCAGTTCAGAAATTATTATCAGTTACAAAACTGACAAAGAAGGATAAATATGCCAAAACTACCAGCATGAAAATCAAATTCAGTTGAACAATGAAATGTCAATATAAAAAGAACAAATACAAACTTTTTCTTGGTACTATTTTATGTGTTGACATATTTCTGGCTCAAACCTGTAAATCTTATTGCTCAATAAAAGTTTAAATTTAAAAGGAAATGAAATTGACCCAAAGACAAAAGATAATATTTAACTGATAACATTCATATTGATCATTTTTTTTTAAATTCAGAAAACAAATTTTTCTTGACAGTGGATCAAAAATACTAATTCTGAATTCTGCACAATCTTAGTAAATATCTATTTCATGTTCTTAATAAAAAAACTTAATGTACTAACTGAGAAAATGTTATTTCAAATGATTATTCTGTCCAAATTGTAAATATACATTTATAGGGTACAGGGTGGACACATATTGTTATTTTTAAAGAGAGAAATTAATGAAAATGTTGAAATAAGACTGAAAAGTAAGTGGTGATTTCAAATTAGAAAAGCAGTAAGAGGGCTGGGGATATAGCTCAGTGGAATAAGCGCTTGCCTAGCAAGCGCAGGGTCCTGAGTTTGATCCCCAGTACCACCAAAAAAAAAAAAAAAAAAAAAAAGAAACAGAGAGAGAAAAGCAGTAAGAATTATTGACCCGTACAGCATTTATTATTCCATGATGTTGCTTGGCTGTTATCAGTGATGAACAAAGTGTTTTACTTTGCAGAAATCTGCCCTTCGTAACAGCCTGTTTTATGATACTAGGTATCCTTGGAGTAAAGAAAAACATCCAGATAACAAAATTTGTCAGTATTTTATGTAGGAAGACTAAGGTAAATGCCGTTTTTAGCTTTTGTCTCTAGTACCACGCAATGGCATTTTTTATGTATTTACTTGTACTATGTGTGCGCCCTCTCCTATGATTTCAGGAATACGTGTGCTTCACTCTTGCCCTTACGAGTTCCCAGAGATTATTTATGTATCTTCAATTCTAAGTAGATTGGAAGTAAATTTTACAGTTAGCTATCTTCTGTCTTGTGGGCCATTCTGCCTTCAGGTCCCAGAAGAGCGCCCACTACAGGTCAGATAAATAAATGACCGCATGTATGAACTCAGAAAGAATTAATCACTTTTATTCTAATTTTGGGAATAGTTTTATCTAGAATCCTCTTTTACTCATTTATTAAAACATTTTGCTAATCAGGAGCTTCATAATAAGTCATCTTCAAAGTCAGTGACTTGACTCGTCACTCATCACCTCTCTACTGCATCAAAAATGTGGGCTTGTCCCCTCTAATGGCCATTAAGGTGGCCTTCTCATGGTAATAACTTGCTCCTTTTAGAGGCTTTTACTCATATAAAAGTCCTTGGCAGTAACTTAGAGCAATCTGAGAACTTGAACATAAACCCAAGAGTCAAACAAGCTGTGAAGCAACTTTGTAATGTTCTACTCATACCCTGGATGTTTTGATAATACCACTGTGTCTTCCAGAGCTATGACTTAGATCTCAAATGAGGAGATTGATTCCAGTGCTATTACTGAGCCATAAGAATGCTTTGAGTAGTGCCGTAAAATCTAGTGTACTGCTGAGCAGTAGAAAAGCATGGAGCTTCGTTCAAATGTAAGAGTTATAATGTGAAGAGCAAAGGAATGTTTACTACAAAGTAATTTGCATCCTTCCTGCCCCATACACATCTAATATGACTAGAAAATAATCTTTATAAGGTAAAGATAACTATGAGAAAATGCGAAGTTAGCAGTATTAAAATGTTATTCTATCTACATATGGAATTTGCATAGAAAATTTATCATTGATAGAAGTCAAATTGCCTCTTTTTCTTGCTCCTGAGAAGCAACTGCCTTGAAAATACTCATTTCTTTATGCCTCTACAGATTTAATTAGATCAAGGTAAGAAGGTATAGCTTGTAATAAACGCCAAGGAATTTTTTAGCTACTGAAGTGTGAATCAGAGTTTTTGTTGTGACTGCTTCCTGCACTGATTTCAATTGCTCCCAAACACATCCAGCACAGCACAGGAAGCCCTGTGGAAAAATGAGAATCTAAAGTAGAAAATGCATCAGTGTGCAACAAGACCTCTGGGGAAACCATAGAGAAGCACACACATGCAGAAGGCTAGATAGAGCTGTGAGTGGTTTCTTGTACTAACAAAGCAACAAGCAATGGGAGTGAAGTCTTAAGACAAACGGGTGTGAAGTTAGTGGTAGCTCAGGAAATGTATTCTCACAAGGAGACTAAGAAAGTAACCAAACTGAGCCAGCTAAATTCAGGGTCCTAGGTTTTAGAATCAGTATAGAATAATGAGTAGGACTACAAAATCAAATTGCTTGAGACTTTAAAGAAATCTACATCATTATTTTACTATTTTTTTGTCATGTGTGCTTAGGAAAGTACAAATCCTAATATTATTCATCTCTAACTGGACAAGGTGATGCTACTAACTGAGTAGATTCTGTGAGGATTAGATTTTGTGATTTGTACAAAATCATCAGACTTACCTGGAGCGGAGTTAAGGCTGAATAAACACATAGTGATAATTGTCACTATTCCTTTTTCTCAGAGACAATTCTTTTTAATCCGATGATTTTTCCTAAGGTTTTTGAGCTGCCTGAAGCAATTTAGTGCCCACGTTTTCTCCATAATGATTAAAACAGTCTGCTCTCCAAGATATGGAAACAGTCAGTACCCAGTGATGCACACCATAAAGATTACTCTATCAGTATGAGAGATATTACCTGAAAATATTGTAGTTTTTATCTCCTAGTTTGGAGCCCATGTCATTCACTTTGGTGTGTGACCCTGGCAAGTTACCAAACCTCAAATATCCATCTGGAAAATAGTGACAGCATCAGAATTCTGTGAAAATTAGACAAGATCATGTATACAAAGAAAGGAGACCAAGGACACACAGACGTTCCGTTATATACATCTTTCTTTTACAATAGTTGTAAGAATCAATATTCAGAAGAAAATGTGCTTGTCAGTTTTGCAGGCAACCTGGGATTCTCTACAATAAGGTCAGATCTTGGTGACAAAGTTATAAACTTAGAAAGACTAATAAATCTGTTGTAAATTTCTAATAAAATGGAGATTATCAAACTTTAATAATTTCCATTAGGAAAGGGCAATCATTTAAAAACAGTTAACTATTTGAATTTGTTCTGACTGCTTTATTCCGGATGAGTTTTTAAAGTTGAACCATACACTTCCTGCACTTCCTGCTCAAAAGGGACCAGACATACAAAACTCACCCTTAGACTTTTGTGTTCTGTTTCATATTCTTCATGAGAAATACTTCTGCTATTTAAATGTGCTCACCTAGCAATATAACCTGCTTCTACCTTTTTGGAAATGATAGAGTCAGTGGGGTGAGCACAGCAGGCCGTTTCTTGCATATAACCCCATGAGCCATTTCCTATAAGGGGTTCAGTAGGTATCGTGTGTGAAATGTACATGGTGTCTCCTTTTAGTCCTTATGAATCATAAATCACTAGGAATGAACACACAAAAATAGGAAAAATGGAAATTTTAGAGGTTAGTCAAGAATTTAGTTAAAAATGCAAATTCTCTTCTATGTTTTGGGTAGAAAACATTAAGAGAATGACTCTTCCTTTGACCTTTTTCCAATAATTAGTGCTTGGGTGGACCTTTCTGTTAAGAACAAGATCTGTAGGTCAGCTATCATGTGATAATAACATGAATTGTGTCCTTGTTTTAGTAGTACATGTTATATTTTGTTAATCTGTGACAATTTCCTCCCAGCGTACAGTAAATGAATATTTGAACGTGTGATATTTTCTCACTTTTTGGGAGGTCTCCTGAGATGATGGTCGCTATTCCATCTCTTGATGAAAGGTAATGGATAATACCTAACCAAGTACAATGGGAAATAAACTGTGATTTGCAAACAGAATGAAAAACATTTCCTTCTAAGGAAATAAAACATAAGCATAAAGGAAGCACATAAGCATAAATAAAGGTAAAACATAACATACATGAGTTACAGACTGCTTTGGCTCTGTGGAGTAGGAAAAGATTACTTTGAGGTAGGAGGACAGGGAGGGGCTTCTCAAAAATGTTACCTGTGGCTTTGTGTTAACGAACAAGAATTGTTATAAACAGACCCGAAAGCATAGATGTTCAAAATGAAGGACATGACTGCAAAAAGCACAGGAGGGACATCAGAAGCCTCTCCTAGAGTGAACCATTTAGTTCGATTCTATCCCAAGATTCCTGTGGCTGTGGGTGGGAGCGTAGAGTGGAAACACATCATGATGGAGGAACCAACACAGATAAATGAAAAATTCGTCAGGAAGCGGTTCACTGATTTATATCAAGATGAACCCCTGTGTCAGGCCTCTGGATTCTGGGGTCCTGACCTGTTTTAATTCTTTATATATTCTAGACAGGATTCCTTCCTCTGAGGAACAGCCAGCCAAAATTCTTTCCCAGTTCATGGGTTTTCTTTTCACGCTGTTGGCAAAAGTTTTTGCACATCCCTTGATGTGCAAAAACTCTTCGATAAGATAATTTTGAAATTCCATATCATTGTTCTCTATGCTCATTAGTTTATATATTTGTTTTTGTTATTTTGGTTTTAAAAAAACCCTATATATATATATATATATATATATATATATATATATATATATAATGGATAGCTGGAATAGTGTATTGCTGATGTCTGCTTTATTGAAGGGAACAGGCAATGCTTAAAATTTTCTTTTCTCATGACCAATTTTGCACACTTGAATTTGGTAATCAGAATGACTGATCTGAAAACAACAATATGCCATGTAAGAATCCTTGGTGAACTCCTGCCATCTTGTGTGGTGAAGTTCTGCATCATTTGCAATGGTTTTTTTTTTTTTTTATTACATATTACTGCCTTTGGTTGCTCACTCTTACACTCTTATGTCAGGTGAACTGAGCAACTTCATTGAAGATAACAGTATGTAATAAGCAAACATTATTAATTCCTATCATTTTGCTTTGAGTTCATGTATCATTTCTGTTGTTTTTGTGTTGTTTGAATTTTATCTCCATTGTTGTTTTGTTAGTTTTTTAAAATTTTTAATATTAAAAAGAATTAAAGAAAAAGATGAAACTTTGGATGAAGACAGGGTCAAAATTAAAAAGAGAATAAAATTATTTTAAAAAAAACTAGAGATGCAAATCTGGAAGGACAAAGTGATATGTGAAATTACCTGAGAGTCCTGGATGATGCCAAGGATTTTATCCAGAGTAATAGAACGAAACCTTACTTAGTTCCTCATTGGTCAGCTTTCTGATATTTGTCAGAAACACTTCTGAGTACCTGTAAGTGCCTAAATGAATGCTGTAACTCTATTGTGTTCTATATAGTAATATTTAAATATACCCAAAATACTAAAAAATATGTTTCCTTCTCTGTCTGCTAAGTATTAAAGACTGCTTAGCAAGATAAGTAGAAACAAATTGGATAGAAAAACTTCCGATTAAAATGAGGTAATAGATAACTATTCAAATATATTGAAGTTAATATGTATGTATTTATACTCTATAAAATCTAATTTTATTTAACTGATTCAATATGCCATGGCATGCAGTTTTACATTTCCCCATTATTGATGATAGTAAAGTGCATATCTAATTAACATATGCCATTTGAATCCATTATTGAGACAATTTAACAACCATAGTTATTCCAAGTTCATATTTATAAATGTAGCCCATGACAAATATATTTCTAACAATCCTGTGTTTAATTTGATAATCATTTTCCACTTCAAAAATTATAAAATTGTCAGAATAATAGAAAATAATTCATCCTCTATATATCAGTTCTTTTTATCTTTTACAGATAACATTATATTAATTGAATAAGCATAAGAATAGTCATACTTTGTAGTGTTTTACAATCTTAGAGTTTCTACATAAGTGACTAAGTTAGATGTAAGAGCAGATTGTTTCCTACTGCCTGGGTATACCATGACTCCTCCACATATCAATTATTCCTACTGCTATGAAAGAGTTCTCGTACTGAGCCATGTTCCTTCTGCTTACCTGAATATTTCCTTGCTCACATAGAAGTCACAGGGATGTCACAAACTTGAGAATACATATAGGCATCCCAAAGATAAGAGAAGTATATGTTCTCTAGAATCTATCTGAAAATAAGAAATATTGTTTGGAAAATGTGTAAATTCTTAAAAAAATGCAGTAACCTAAACCAAACCCTGCGCTACATGGTTTGTTTTGGCAAATATTAGCTCTTATGATTAGCTCAATCTATCACCATGTTTCTGTGTTTAGTTGTTTCTGAGGATGTTTCTTTAGTTAACGTTACATCATCAGTGTTTTAAACAAGAACACATGTTGTGTTACAAAATAACTGTCAGTTTATCTGCCTGCCTTACTTGAAAAGTTTTGTGAATGCTATCTTCTACTTTCCTTTTTTCTACTACTTTAACTCCTGTTTATTTTCTTTTAGTATGTTAATATTTTAGATTTAGAATTTATTAAATGTTAGTGACTTTATTATTTTTAATCTACAAAATATCTTTTGTACTTTAGGTAAGCATTAAGTATTGGTAATAGAAGCCTCGTGTGAATATAGCACTTACCGGAAACTGAGAAAATTGAATCTTTTGAGTAGCACTGATTCCTTCCTCACATCTCAAAGTAGGTACTGTAAGTTAGTTCTTGATGAGCTCTTTAACTGAAAATATATAAACTTAAATGGCTTATATTTGAGTCCGAAAGATCACAGGCTAAGTACCATCTTCATGATAAAGATAGCAGTTGCTCTTTACATTAGTCAAAGTACATCTTCAACAACTACACTATGAGGCTCCTAGAATTATTTTAAGTTTTGAAAAATACTGCTTCACATGAATCTATGATGAAATCAGAAAATTTACCCAAAGTGAACATAACAAAGTAATTTTAAAGTTATACGCTAGAAGCAGTTTTTTTCATCAAATTTCAAAATTTGGCAAAAAATACAACTAAGGCATAAAATTTAAACTGTTATCCTAACCTTCCAAGACAAATCATTGCAATACCTGTCTCCATTTACTAAGATAGAAATTCAAAAATTTCCTATGTGCAAGGAGCCTGACATATACGGTTTATCATGCTGTGTCCTCTTTGTCCAAGTAAAAAGAAACTGCCTCACATCAGAAGGATTGAAAGGCCTCTCTGTTTTCCTTCCTTTTCTCTCTCTCCCATCCATCGTGTAGCTGTTTCTGTGATTGTGTGATTATACACATAGAGAGAGAGATACACGGTAAAACAGACAGACAAAATGGGGTAACTTGTGAACTAGGATCACACGTACTTATGAATAATACTTTAGCTTCCCCAAATTTCTGTCACTTTGGACATCATTCAGAAGTAAGATCAACTGAATCTAGTAAGTAAGGATTTACTGATGAAAAATTATTTTGTCGGTTCCCTTATCTGCTTCTTCCACCTTCTAAAAAATTAAGTGAAATATTTACTTTCATTAGTAAATGCTTATAGCATATAATGATTACATTAATCGGGGGTATTTGATACATGTACATAACTCAGTTCATCAGTCTTAAAATTTAAATAAAAAAACAAATAATAGTATTGCTGTCATTAAAAAGCACAAACTATTAACTATATAAGATATTTACCATTTTTAAATGGCAAATTTCATCACCAATCATCTTTGCTACATTTGATAGCTAATCTAAAAACACATTACCATATCTGTCATTCTGTAATCTTTATACTTATCCTGAATTATAGACAAACAACATTTTAGCTTTCAAAACTCTTTAAATAGTATCAACCTGCCTTTTCCTAGAAAGATGTTGGCCTGATCGATGAGTCTACTAAATTCCAAATGGCATGACTGAATTGTGGAGATCTACAATATGGGATCTACCAATAAAAATAATGCAAAACAATATAACAACAGCACCCTTTACAGAGAAGTTGAAAACTGTATGTGTAAATTTATAAGGCAAAAGATGTTTTTATTATTAAAAAGGGTCATTTGTATTTATGAATTATTCATATTTACCATCGACTTTGATCAAATTTACCAAATAAAGGCTGATTCTGTTTATATATGTGCGACAAAGACAGTGAGTGTGTGTGAACTGTGGCCAGAAATTAAAGCCTTGGTTGCTTTGAAAGAAAGAAAGAGGCAGATAGGAAAAGTTAGGACTAATGTACATGTAAAAGTTACCTAAATATTAGCACTCACCTAGTAGATTATACACCCACTTAATTGCTGGGAGGAAAGTACATAATGCTGTTGCTTATTAACTCACATCTTGTTGCATAGAACTCCCAGCACATTATTAATATTCCTATTTATTTAGTCAAAGCAAGAATTAGACAAAAAATGCTTAGTAATTATGTGCTGTAATAAGGATATCCTCAATGATCCACTATGCTACTAGAAAGCAGTATGTTGTTGCTGAGAGCCCCTTGTGTTTATGGGCCACAGCAGACCATGGAAAGAACCCAGTCTTCTACCCCAAGTGAGCCAGTTTGCTTCAGAGACCAGAGTGTACAGTTGCGTGTGCTTCTTTCTTCAAATCTTTTGTCCTCTCTCCCAGATGCATTCCTATGACATCCTTCCAGTTAGCTCAGTTTTATTTTGCCTTCAGTTGTTAGAATTTGTGACAATGATGGGAATTTATTGATCTTGCATAATTTTATGTTTTTTTACCTTAAATGATGTAATTCATCATAACATATAATAAATATTCTTTCATTTTTCTGCTTTTCTGACTAAATTCCCCAAAAGGGAAGATGAGGGTTCATGTTTATATCTTCAGTACATGAGGTTATTAACTAAGTGAATGATTTTGTTGTGTTCATTAAATCTTATGCCTTGGTTCTGATGCCTTTGTTAAAGGAGTCTCTGAAAATAATAATTATTCCCAATATTTTAGTTCATATGTGCTTTAAATAACATTCTATCATTTAACATTTTAATATGAGCTTCATCTGTACTATTCCCGTCACCATGCTAATTACCTGCTTTAGATAATGATGCACAACCGACACTTAAGTGAACTAATGTTATCTCCATATTTGCCAGGATCTAACTGAAGTTTAAGTCAAAGAATTTTTTACAATGTTACAAGTTTTAACACTCAGAGTAAGAGAAAGAGCAAACCGCAAATGCAGTCTGTCTCTGAGTAGCCATCGAAGATACCCTCTCCCTATGAAATTTCACCTAGCTTTTTCAGGAAGGCGTTTTTCCTGCTATTTATCCCACATTGTCACATCCTTTCGGTTCTATATTGAATGAGGCTGTTGTTTCTGCTGTGACTTTTGCCTGCTGAACCCCCAAAGCTGACTAAGCTATCATTATGTAAAGAAGAATTCAAAATGCAGACAGCATGGTCCTTGTGTGCGAAAGTAATAAAGTACAACTTTCCTTGAGTGTTTGCTATTTAGTTTTGTTCAGCAAGAGGAATAGCTTCCAGGTATAAAGCATTTCTTCCGGATTCTAGTTATAACTCCTCTCTTTATAAACCTGTGCACGCTCCAAAATAGTTGATCAAGTGTCTTTAATGTGTAAAACCCAAATCGTGCAACTTTTATCTCATCATACTGAACACATCTCTGCTTACTCTGTGTTCAAAAGCTTCCTTGATAATAGTCTCATAGAAGCTGATGTGGTCACACATACCCACTCTGTGCAGATTTGCAAATATCGCCATTTTTCCATTAATATAGGAGTAGCTAAACTACTGTGGATAATATATTATGCCTTCAATAAATATTTGTTGAATGAATGAATAACTGAACGCATGGATAAGAGAATTTCTCAATTTTCTTTTCACAGTGATACTTTTGATCCAGGTAGGGCATCTCCTGTCTTCACATTCCTACTGTACCATTTTTCTTTTCCACTATGAGCACCCATGTGCACATACGTACACACTCACACACACAGAGCACAGGTAGAAAGTGGTGTGTAGAAGGATAAACTGTGATTCAGATTCAATTAAAAAAGTTACACAAGGAGATGTCTAATTACATTTTTCTCAGCTTCTGTGCTTTTTCATTCATTCCGGATAGAACATATTTCTAGCTAACTATATCACATGACCTTTTCTTTTACTTTTCTTGTTAGTAAAAGTTTGCAGTATGTAGTGTCTACATTCCTTGTGTGGAATTGGTATATGTACATAATACATTATAATTCCTTCCTTTTAAAGTTCAAGACATACATTTTGATGCCAGCTTTCCTCTGACACACTCTCTCATTTCCAGAGGAGGGAAAATGTCTTAAGAAAATGTTCCTTATAAGTTTTTTTTTAAAGAGACAATCTTGTTTTGAAATTCTGTATCGTTATAAGATTTACTTGTATTTTAAATTTATTTTTCAAGGATAATGCTAGTAATAATCAACTTTGATGAAAGATAAAAGCCAAGCATTCGAACAATATAAAAGCATAGTAAATCTTTAATTATAGGAGTTGCATTTAACCAGAACTAAATGGGAAAAGAAAAAGCAGTGTATTTTGCTGAAGATGCTGGGTAGCATTTGAGGAAATGAGCATGATCATTTGAGCAAGTTATAAAGGAAGTTCAGAAAGAAATCAAACCCGTAGAAGTGGCATTAAAGACAGTGGACGTTTGAGGAAGCCTGAGGATTAGCGGGTGTGCACTCAGGTCTAGGTAAAGCACAAATTCCAGTGATCCAAAGCCTCAGCTTGATGGTGGAACCTTTGAAAGCTCTGATCAGGGCAGAGCACTGAGACAGATGACTGAATTCTGCTTCATTATTAGCTTTAGGTCAGCATGTCTTTGGGGACTGCTGGAACTTAACTGGTGTCTGCTAATGAAGGAAATTTAATTGGTGTGTGGTCTAAATTCTCAGGACTTACAAAAATCAATAGGAGTTACTTAAGCTCTGTTGGGTCTTACAGTGCCTGTTTTGAGATAAGCTGTCCTCAGGCATTTCTTTTTTTACACAAAGACATTATACTAAGAAGAGATCCAAGCTACTTCTTATCATTAACTACCAAAAGTTATACTTTCAAAGAGAGTTATTTTGCTGATATGAATAATCACTGATGCTCAACTGCAAGACAGAGGGTTTATATCATTTTAGAGTCACATTTATACCTAATAGTATCTGTCTTCATAAGTTTATTTTCAAACACTTAAATTTCCTTTAATAAAATTTCCCACATAAGTTTCTAAAAAAATATTTATTTCTTCAATCAAAGGGAAACATTAATCTACTTCTCCAGAGTTCAATGATTTTTCTATGAGATTGTATACTCTTTGATATCCTGAAAAAATGGTAAGTTTTCCTTATTTTATATTACTCTGCAGTTAATATTGATATTTTGGAATTACAAATAAGAATATAAGGGAGCTCAATGCTTGTTATGCTAATTTTTAAAATATATACTAGCACATATTTGAGGTACAGTGATTGCATTCAGTGTGGGGAGCTGGCATGCGTACACAGCACATCTTAGTTCCTGTACCTCTCCCCGCTCTCTCCCCGAGCCCACTGCCTCTCACAATCCCCTTCCCATTTAAAAAAGATCCATCTGCCTATTTTCTATTGTCTGCCTCTCATTTTGAACACTACATTATTTATAGTTTAGATTTCTCATATTAGAGAAACTATGTGATATTTAGGCTTGTGTATCAGACATTTCACTTAATACTGTTGTCTGGAAGTCCATCCATTTTCCTGCAAAATACTCAGATTTATTCTTTTTATATAAGAGTAGCACTCCATTGTATACAAATATCACGTTTTGAACCATCCATCAATTGGAGGACATAGTTGTGCTGATTTAAGTATGGGTATGCATGCGTTACTGTAATATGGTGTCTTTAACTCTTTTGACAGAGAGTTTAGAAGAGATTAGCTGGATCAAATGATATTCTTATTTTTAGTTTTTGAGGAACCTTCACACTGATTTCCACAGCAATTGCACTGATTTACATAACCACCAACAATGTAGAAGTGTTTGTTTTATTTCTTTCCAGCCTCATCTGCTTCTGCTGTCATTTGGTTTCTGGGTGTTAACCATTCCTTCTGGAATAAGATGGAATCTCAGTGTTATGTCAATTTACATCCCTTTAGTAGCCAGAGATGCTGAGTGTTTTTCTTGTACAGACTTGCCGTTTGTACTTCTGAGAAGTGTCTATTTCCAGTGCCCATTTTTTGACTGGATCTTTTATTTTGTGAGGTCTAATTATTTTGAAATCTTTATAGATTCTAGATACTTCTCATTCCAAAGAGTCTTTGGCAGAAAAAGTCTTCCCATTTTGTAAGTTGTTTCTTCACTCAGTTGATTGTCTTCATTGTTATGTAGTTTTAATTTAATATAATACCGTTTGATATTATTTTGCATGAGATAGGGGTTTTGTTCATAAATCCTTTGTCTCTAGTTATGTCTTCAAGAGTTTTGCCTATTTCACCCTCTACCAGGTTAACCATTTTTATTTTAACATGTAGAGATTTGTTTTAGGTTAAGCTAATGGTGAAAGATAGACATCTGGGTTCATTTTTCTTCAAATGAATGGCCAATATTCCAAGCTCCATTGTTTGAAAGAGGTTTCCTCAAATGTATATTTTTGGCCCCTTTGTCATAGATCATATGGCTGAATGCATCTAGGGTTGTTTCTGTATCCTATAGTCAGCTCTTCTAATCCACACATCTACTTTTCTACTGGTATCATAGTTTGTCCTTTTAGTCATTGTAGCTTTGTAATATAATTTAAAATCTGGTATTTGAACGCCTCTTGTTTTCCTTTTTTTACCCGGGATTGCTTTTGCTCTTCTAGACCTCTGTTTATTTTATATGAATTTTAAGATTGTTTTCTCTAGTTCTCTAAAGAATGCTGTTCCTATTTTGATTGAGATTGATTTAAATCAAAATTCAGTACTATTAGTAGCAGGGTCACTTTGACAGTGCTTCCCCAGCCTGAGAGCAGGGACTATCAATCTTTCCATTTGTGCTCCCTTTTCAGATTTCCATGGTTTTCATTAGTGAGGTTTTTTTTTTTAACCTCCTTCATTAAATTAATTCCAAATGTATGATTTTTCTTGAAGTTATTATGAATGGTGTTGTTTTCTTAATTTCTTTTTCAATGAATCATCATTGGGGTAGAGGAACATGATTAATTTTTTTTTTTTTTTTTTTTTTTTTTTTTTTTTTTTTTTTTTTTTTTTTTTTTTTTTTTTTTTTTTTTTTTTCGGGACCGGGGATCGAACTCAGGGCCCTAGTGCTCAGCGGCAAGCACTTAGCCCACTGAGCTGTACCTCCAGCCCTAATTTTTTGTGTCAATGTCCTGCTAAATTGTTGAATTTGTTTATTAGTTCCAGGAATGTTTTGGTGGAATATGAGGGGTTTTCTACATAAAGAAAGGATCATAGCATCTATGTATAAGAATAGTTTGACATCTCCATTTACATATCTCATTTATTTATTTTTCTTGACTGATTGCCGTTGCCCCAGTTTTGAGTACTATATTGGACAGGAATGGTAATAGTGGACATGTGTGTCTTGTTCTTGTTTTAAAGAAAAAGTTTTCAGTTTTTCCCCATTTAGTACAATTTTTGCAGATTTGTCACAAATGGCTTCTATCAGCTTGAGATATGCTCCTTTAATAACTAGTTTCTTTAGTTTTTTTTTTTTTTTTTTTTTATCATGAATAGATATTGGATTTTTTGTCAAAGGAATTTTTCCTGTATCTACTGAGCTTATCGTGAGATTTTTGTCCTTGTCTCTGTTTATGTGGTGGTTCATATTGATTGATTTCTGTACTTTGCACTAGCTTTGCATCCCTGGGGTGAAGCTACTTGGTCAAGATGTGTCCATTTTGTAATGACTTGTCTCCTTCTTTTGCCAACATTATGTCGAGGATTTTTACATCATTTTCATTAGAAAGATTTGCTTGTGGTTTTCTTTTCCAGCTGAGTCCTTGTCTTTTTTAGAACTAACATAATGGTAGCCCCCAGGACTGGGTTTGGAAGTACTCCTTCCATTTCAGTTTCATTAAAGTGCTTGAGGAGTATTGGTGTTAGATCTTTCATGAAGTTATTGTAAAACTCAGTAGTAAATCTCCCTGGTCCTAGGATTTTCTTTTAGTTGGTGTGGTTTTTATTACTGCCTCAATTTTATTGCCTGTTGTTGGATTGTTCAGAGTGAATACTTTCTTGTTTCAGTTTTGGTAGTTCATATCTACCTAAGAATCTGGAGCTTTGCTACAGTGATGGTAGTCTCTATTTTATCCACTTACTCATTTTAAGTTGAAGAATACCTTAGTCTGGTCTAAGTTATTCTGTCTCTTGTTGCCAAAGGCCAAGATCCCACTAATTTTCTGCCTCTGGAAATATCATCATAGCATCATTCAGGAAACCAACTTGAATGAAGTTATTGAAAGAACCACAACCACAAAAAAGTATTGAGAAGATTGTTCAGTATCATTTCAATAAATTAAACCTTTTTTATTGATTTTAACTTATTTTATCCAGCATATTCAGCCTTTGGCAACACATACAAGCACTAGACTTTGTATTTATATATAAATACATTTGTGTCAATTTATTTCTACATACAAAACTAATATTTACTTGCATGTAACATATCTTTTTGCATCTACTTATGATGAAAGTGAGATAGGACCAGTATGAGAATGTCAGGAATACATGTGTCTCTGCACAATAGAGGCTGCATGTATTCCTCCTCCTTTTGGAGGTAATTTATTCATCAAGTTTTCTTCTCTGTATAAAATACTGGCCCATCTTTCCTAGAGTCTTGTCCTCTCTGGAAGACTGATGACCCACACTTTAAAATAATAGGTGAGCATGCAATACTGTTTATTTTTTTCTTTATGTGAATAACAAACTTACCTTCAAAGATAGCTGAAGAGCTACTCAAATGGCCTATCCCTTCATGTCCATTAAATTTATAATCTGTATTAATATGACTTATGGGGAAGAGTGACAGTGATGCCTGTCTTGGTTCCTTTTCTCTCGTTGCTAAGACCAAATACCCAACGCCCAAACTGAAGGAAGGAAAGGCTTATTTAGCTTACAGTTTGTGGTGGTTTAGTCCGTATTTGGCTGGTTCTGAGAGAGAGTGGCACATAGCAGAGGGCAAACGTTCATGGCAGCAGAGCTCAGCAAAACAACCAGCAAAAAAGGGAGGAATGGCAGCAAGCAGCCTCTTTCCTTCCCTTCCATTGTGAACAGACCCACCCAGGGGGCGTGTAGCTCTCACACAACCTCCACGCCCTCGTCTTCTACAGGCTCAGGATGTGTACAAAGTAAGCACACTGGCTTCCTGCTGAGTCACTCAGCCAAATGTCTAGACTCCCCAAGTTGACACAATGTATCAACTATAACAACGCTGAATTTAATATTTATGTAACATCATCATATTCTACATTTTTATGAATTAATATTAAGTGCCATTGGAGAATGGAGTGAAATAGTCAAAAACATCTAGTAGTGTAAGCCAGTCAAATTTTTTATATAAAATAAGTTGAGTGAAAAGGAGTTTGAATACAAAATAGAATCTCCACTCTTTGCAATGATTCATTAACATATTCAGTTAATGTTGAAATGTCACATGAAATTATAGGTATATAAGTATATGCATATCAACAGCCAAGACGGACAAAATTATAAACACTTTCTTAGATCATTATTGAAGTTTTCAGAATCTGTTAGGCTTTCTCTAGGAAATATGTAGCAAATCCTCCATATCCATTTATCAGGTCACAGAGGAACAGTTGCATGTTAGTTCCTTATCACTGATACAGCATATTACCACAAACTTAGTGGCTCAAGTGAATACAAGTTCATGCCCTTAAATTCCCTAGGTTAGAACTTCAGCATGAATTTTATTGAAATAAAAAGCAAGTTACAGGAGGATACCTTTCTTTCTTAAATCTATATGAGAATACATATGTCTTTTTATTTTTCAGTTAACAAACCATCACTATTTCCTTGCTCGTGATGCCCCTCCTTCACCCACAAAGCCAGTGACAATGCATATCTATAACCACTCCCCCATCATCACATGTCCTTAGATTCACTTCTGCCCCTATTGCTATTTAAGGATGATCATAATTACACTGATTCTGCTGAGATAACTTACTATATTGTCCTGTTCTAATGGTGCCTACATTAAGCTCAAAAGAAATCGTAATTCTCCTTAATTCACAGATTTAAGAGATTAAGACTTGAAAGTATTTGGGAGGAGGTGTTACTATTACCTATGTCATATATTTTGTATATTCTAATTCTTCATTTTACCTGTAAAGCAAATTAGAATTCAGATCATTGCGTGTGTAAGCCTCATTTTGGTATATTTTATTTTATTTTAAAGAGAAAATATCAGTAACAAAATAGTAACAAAGACAAAAACAAAACCACAAAAATGATGAAAACAATGTGAGATTTCAAAATGATAGGAATTAACAATGGTTGTATATTATATATTGTTGTCTTCCATGAAATTTCCCAGATTACCAAATGTAAGAATGCAAGATTAATCAAATAATTAAAGAGAATATAAAATTTTAAAAATTAGAAACAATACAGAGCTTCACTATCAAGATGGTAAGAATTCACCAGTGGTTGTTACATTACATATTTTTGTATTCAAATTAGTATTTCAGATTACCAGATAGAAGCATGCATGCTCAGTATGGTTTAAACTGGGCAACTACTCTCTCTTTTCTGTAAATTATATAGATGAGTATTTTTTTTCTTTTTGCAGTACTGGGGATCGAACTCAGGACCCTGCGCTTGCTAGGCAAGCGCTTATTCCACTGAGCTATATCCCCAGCCCCTGTTCTTACACTCTTGATATTTGGTTGTAGACAAAAAGAACACAGGGATGTCGTTACATATGAAATTGTTAAAAGTTTATAGCTGTGTCATGAAAAGAAGCAGGAGAGCTCAGATGGATCTACTGGAATTTTCTGTGATGAACGTCAGGGAATGGAGAAGGAAATTTCCAGTTACATCATACACCTTGTTGCTAAAGTGCTACACTTCCTGTAAAACAAAGCACTTTATATTGGGGAAGTCTTAAGGTGAGGGAACATCACTCTTTTTTAATATATTATGTGAAAAATTCTTCATTATAAGATCCTTCATGTCAATTATGAGTGTCTCTGACCTAGAGTGATTCTGGAAGGTCTTACGTAGTCAGAAGCACATGTTTCTGGCATATAGGAAGTCCTTTTTACCATTTCTAATTTAGACACATTGTGCTTATATTGATGAAGAAGAAGTATTATCGTAAGATTGATCTAATATAGAGTGGAGAGCTATTGAAGTGCAGGAGAGACAGACAGCACTCTGGAGCAAGATACCTGAGCACAAGACCTAATGAAATACAGTGACTAGGTGGAGAGGGGCTGTGGCAGAAACTGCCAACAGTCATTCAGAGGAAGGAAAAGGGGGACAAAAATGCAGGTGGGTGGACAAGGACTGCAGGTAGACACATTTAATTTTTTAAGTTGCTTTTTTCTTTTAGTAATTACCAAATCTGAAACTTTCCTTGAGGTTGGAGAGCAGAGATGTTATTTAGATTTGAAGGGAAACGTGAAAATACAGAGCAGTAAGCCAGGCAGTACATAGATGACCCAAATGTTATAATGATAAACAAAATCAAAAGTAAATTTGGATTAAAACTTGGCATACACTTATTCAGTTTTTTTCTCTGATCTGATTTGACATATACCTTCTTAACCCTATTTTGGTTTCTTATTTTACTTGTTCGAAGAACAAAGTAGGAACCACACACTCCAGTAGAAATCCATGACAGTCATTAGCGGTAGAGTGGCAGGAATATAGAATGATATAGACAGGAATAACAACAATGGACTCTAATGAGGACACAGGAAGGACTTCAGACAGACTAGAGATAAACACAAGGTGCGGAAGAACACCATGGGGAGATGTCTCCTGCTAGCTTCACAGTTTAATACAAAGCACTGAGACACTAAATAGGTGACAAGAAAACAGAGAAAACAAATCAAAAGGAAGTGTAAGTGCCAAAATGGTGTCAGAAACATATTGAGAAATGTAGCAATAATTTTCAACTACAAGTTCTAGTTTTCCTAAAGGTAATAACCTATATAATATAAAATGTGCAAGAAATTTTTGAAATGTTTGAAAATTGGGAAAACACAGGTCTGTGTTTTCTACTTTGTGAATAACTGAAGGATAAAGATTATTATTCTGCACTTATATAATTTTTCTTGGCTACATGCAATAACTAAGATTGAGTATATTCATTCACTGAGAAATATATGTTTACAGGCACACACACACATGCACATATAGGTACATATGCATTTAAATTGTACTGACATTTCAGTGGTAGTTTTGCAAGGAAATTTCAGTCACAATAACCTACCAAATTTTTGTGTCCATATATTTCTCTATCTTCAAATATAATTATTTGAAGCCTGCTTATTTTTAATAATTAAATCAGTTCATTTGTACCTGTATAACTGTATGTGGAACATATTCACTGTTTTGAAATTAAAATTAAGGTACTTAGAAGCAATCCGATTTTAAATGTTTAGTATGCCTCTTCTTTGGAAATCCAGCATCAGTTACTAATAATTGTCAAAGATACTGTCATTGATACTTAGTGAGAAGAGAAAATAATGTGCATAATAAACATTTGGTCAATATAAAAATTATATCTTGAGAAGTCCATGAAGCCTAATTTTGGAGAAGTTCCTTTGAGTGCCTCTGCACAGGAATGTCCTGTCCATGACACCTGTTCATTCTGACCACATAAAGTCAGCTGAATTCTCAAAACTGAGGCATGGTAAGACCATATAATTATGTGATGTTCTTGAGTCCACTGTGGCATGATTTTGAGGTCCATCTTACTTGTACATTAGATTTACACAGGTGCATATATGTCAATGTCATACAGTAATAGGATCAATCCTCTTTTAGAAGACTGGAGAAATTATCTGGTATTCAATATATTACTCGTTAGATGAACAACAGTTGGCTACATGTGTCATATCAATCTATACGCAAAACTGTTTTCCTCTCTGGCATTCCATGCTCATTCTGCTAAGGACCCCTAAGGATCATGATGGAATATATTTGGCTATCTGTTTTCATGCATCCTTTCCCTACTTCAGGAAAAAAATATAGCTAGATAAGATATTTTCTCCAAGTGTTGTATATATCAGATAATCCCATGATGCTGTAGTCCAGAACACTCACCATGAAGCTCATATCCCCACACCATTCTTCTACTGTGCCCAAAATGAAGGATTGCCCAAATCACGTATTGAGCTAGTGTACAAAACTGTGGGATATACTGCCAGGCCATATTAAATAATTAAAAGGGACTTCCAATAATAATGAATATTAGTGTCAGAGAACGACACATAATTTTACTCTTTGACATTGTCTGCTATTAGTATTCTTCAGGCATGACCCTTTAAATCAATCAATAAGTAGGAAATTAGTAATGCTCTATCCATCAGCAGAGCAGGGAGATGCATTTTTCACGTTCTTCTGAGTGTTTGCTCATATATTTCCCCATGAGGTTAAAGAATAGAAAATTATTTAGGGTGAGAGAGGTGTAAGTGAAACTCTGGAAGCTTCAAGGTTAACAGTTCCAAACATGCTTCTAACTCTTGAACAGAACAAATATATACTTACTTTTGAATTTAACCAAGGTCTAAAGAACACCGAAGACTTTGTACAACTTTTCATGTTTGTAACAAATATCTATTATCTATTATAGAAGTAGTTTAACAATAAATATTTACAAATATTTATTTCCAAATACTTAAAGACCTAAGCCATTATAGCTTCCAAATTCTCATACTGACCAAGCAGATCTTGTTCTGCAGATCAGAACAAGAGCAAATCATCTTCAAAATGTTTGCCTGAGAAAATCCTTAGGGAACCTATATCTCACCTAGCTCGCGACTATGTGTAAGCCAAAGGTCAAGGAACAGGACAGAATCGAGGGGCAGAGCGTTCATGAAGAGCCACCCTGTTTCTCGCCAACACCTCAGTCCATCATTTTTGCTGTGTTTTGCCCTCTCCGTTTATCAGACAGTCTAAGTTCTGCTACAGATCTTCTAGGTTGGGAATTTGTGTTGACCTATATTTCCAGCTCTTGAACTCTCTTCACCCTTTGTTTTATAACTTGGTTCTCTTGAGCGTGATATTTTCAGACTGCCTCCCTTGGAACTGATTTCTTGGCCTAGCTCTAGAAGCATCCCTTCCATTGAGGAACGATTCTTCAAAACTGTTGAGCAGCATAATGAGATATCTTTGGTGATGATATCAAAAAGCATTTCAAATAGCAAGTGTTCTGAACATGAATGTCTTCTGTATCACGTTTAAGGAAAGGTAAGAGACACAGACTAATTTACTACTTTTGTAAAGTGAAACACTTGAGAGCCTAAGTGGTAGGGACCATGTATGATATCTTATTTTAATCTATAAAGCAAAAGTATAAACCCAGAAGATTCTGGATAAATGCAAGAAATTCATGTTTTCTGTACAATGCCTGCACAGAGGCACATGATCCCTGTACATTGCCACCTGTTACAAATTTTGAGCTTCTATCACAACTGAAAGAACAACCGGCCTGCCAGGAAGTCCTTTTCTTAAACAAGGAAACATTAAAACATGTGAGATTAGAAAAGTGATGTAAATTTTTATTAAGAACTTTGAGCTTATGAATAAGCGTTAGTCTGTCGGGGAGAAAATAAAAGAATTTTAACAACGGTAAAGCAACTTTAATTGGGGGCTCGTTCTGCTACACTTCTCCGTTGGGGACTTTCTTCTCTCTGTTGAGGAATGCCATCTTGGTGGCTTCAATTTCTGATCACATTTTATCTTAATAATCATGCCTTTAAAAACTTTTATTCTCGTCTGTGCATTATTGAAAATGATACCCACATTGCAGTTTAAGAAAAATCCTCTTGGAATTATGATTTTCACTGACTTTCAATTTGTAAACAAACTTGCAAAGGGAAGATATATTTAAAATCTTTTATTGAAAATTCATGGGACCAAATGTGTCTCAAAATTAAGAATCTTTCATATTTCAGAAAATATAATGTGGATTATGCTACATAAATCTTGCATATATCATGTAGTAGCACATTATAATCAAACAATGCCTTTGCTTTAAAACGATAGACAAAAATCTCCTTAATCCATAGACAGTGGATTGTTGTGACTAGACAATGGATTCACAACCATTCCAGTAAAGATGTGTTTCAAAATAGTGTTGTGAAATCGTTAGTATTTTAAATGAATTGGTAGCTTTAAAAAATTGGTATTTTCGTGCAGCAGTTTTGGCTTTGTGAACTGAGTGTTGTTTCTCCTACCTCAAATCACACAGAGCCTCTCCCTTTAGTCAAAGTGTTGGAGGCAACTTTACAACAATAGGCATTATGGGAGATTAGCATGTTGATATAGTCTTCACATAGGTCTTTTAATATTACTGTATTGGTTTAGTAGTTCAGGAATAATTTTGAATTTGAAAACTCTGAAAACCTATGAGCAAATGAGGAAAGATAACTATGAAGTAGAAATGCAGAATTGCTCTACTTGATTCTTATTAGTTCTAATTGTATTCCAGTTAATTATTTAGGTTGACACACTTCTAATAAGTATGTTCCGTAATTGAGTTTTTATTGCCATGACACAGACATCTCAAACATTCTTAAGTGATAAAAGATAGTAACCTTCATGCTTTTACTCTCTCATCAAAGTTCAGATAAATATATATGTCTGTATATGTGAAAAATATAATATATTGATATATTAATAAACGTGCACTGCACATACATTGTGTAAACCTGTGTGTGCACACATGAATACAGAGTTGCAGGCAAGTAAAATAAATATTTTAAAATAGGGGCTTTGGATTGTTTTTGTTTTATATTTTCTTTTTGGCAACTAAGTAGAAGGCAAACCAAAGTGAAATTTTGAAAATTGTCCTTTTAATTTAAAACTGTTTAAATATTTTGACATATACTGAAATGTTTAGATAGATAATTTAGTTCATCGATGGTGAAATCCATCATTTTACAATATTAAATCAACCTTGTATTTTTTAAAAAGTTTTTGTTCTGTAATTAGTCATTGTATTTCATTCATTAATCTTTTTAATGTATAGATTTGTTTTTAACAATTTTTATGATGTTTTCTTCATGTTTTATTAGCTACATATGACAAAATATAGCATTTATTTCTCCAACATTATGAATACTTTATATAACAAAGATATTATTACTAAGTATAAGTCAATAAAGCTACTATATGAGTGAAAGTAAATCATTCATTTATTTACAGATTAGCTCCCTGTTTTGTGTACATGTAAGTTTCCTACTAATTTGAACATATTTTTAATAACTGTCCTTATCCAAAATATATAATTATAATTTTAACTTTTGTGGTTAATTTAAAAATGATTACTTCCAATAAACTTTAAATAAATGGATGCATTGAAATCATTTCAGATATATTATGCATAGGTAATTGCTATATATTTATAAAAATATAATTATATGATTTTGCGTGTCCTACTTAAGTATTAGCACACTGTAAGTACATTATGTAAATGAAATTATGAAGCCAAACACTTACAATAACTGTTTGTGATTATCACAAACTCAGATGTCATTTGAGAATGGCTTAACTGTAAAGCAAAAATCTTTTATTCAATGATAATATATGGACTTTTCTTAATTTGTATTCATCCTGCAGGTATCTTGAGGAAAATTCAGTTTTCAGAGCTTCATATTAACTAAGAAATGATTCTGATAGCATCTCTTAGGAATACATGAACTGTCTGTTCTGTAATGCATAGTGCAAGGCTTAATCCATTTGCTATAAATGATCTTTACAAAGATAATTACTTTAACCAAGAGAGCAGTATTTTGTTAAGGTCATTTATCACCACAATTTTATACTATTACATGGCAGTGCCTATAATTTTAATGATTCAAAAATCCATCTCTAAGCAAGAAACCAAAATAATGACTTCATAATAGATTCTAATAAATAAATACAACCCATTAGCTAAAGACCAAGTCTTCCATGCAATGAATCTATACAGTAAGAACAGAATCATTCCTAAAGCTCATGATTTACTATATTCTGCCACAGTGACCATCTTATGACCATTCATGCGGTTAATTTTATCTACATTTCAGATTCCTTAGTGGAAAATTATAAAAGTGAGTTTCCAATTAGTTTCTTACTGACAGAAAATAAATATACACACTTATGATGTATAGTGTAATGATTTGGTTTATGTATATATGTTATAATAGACAAATCAGGCTACTTAGCACACCATTGCCTACATTCAGAAGCCTCTCTTCTAACATCTTTAGGTTGACTTTATGATATTGCTCATATTTCCAGACAATGAGCAACCTAAATTTTTATGTAGTGCCATCTGGACCTATTGAGTAGTAAACAGAGTAGAAGACAGAAGAGATATTAATTTTAAGAGAATACTGAAGTTCAAATTTTGGCCTAATACTCTGCTTCCATAAAGTTTCTACATTTCTTTTGTGTATGGAATTGTTTCAAGTTAGAAACATATTTTCTTTAAAGAAAGTTAATGCACTGTAAGGATAAATTGAACATTTTGATGTGTTCACTGATGTCTATTAGCATGCAGCAGACTGCTTATTGTGGTTACCATTACTTTCATCACTTTCATATCTATAAAAGTCATTATATATGTCATAGCTAAAAGCACGACTTTGCCACTGATTCTTTCAACAAGGGTGTAGGTGGAAAATACTCTGCTGGTGAACAAGTAACTTAACATGTAACTATGCAAATAGTTGTAGGTCCTTGTTCAAATACATAAGCATGTTTCTGAATTCCTCATAACCAAATTAGTCTTCTAATAAATAATCATGAAAAACTTCACAATTTGTCAGTGTTGAATAGTCTGTATACTGTGTCCTAATTTATGTCTCCATAAATGAAACAACTCCCATTAGTTTCATAGTTCTCACTACTTACAATGAGGTTGCATGAATAGAAAATCATTTCAAAAAGCATCCATAATCGTACACCAGAAAATGAGATTGTCACCTAAAATAAAGATGGAACAGTTTACTACATTTCTGGATTTCATAAAAACATGACTGAGCTTAAATTTCAAGTGAAAAAAAATAATTGAATAATATAACAATTTTAAAATGCAAACTAATCACTGGAAGAATGTAGTTATTTAGAGCTTACTCTGTTAGATCAGAGCTGAGTGAAACAATTTCAGAAACTTTGAGCTGCTAAACATCAGGTTGATTAGTAGTGTTATGACGCTGTCAACAATTAAAAACACTGGCAGAGTGCAGCAGAGCAGAACTGCGCACCTCATGGCCCAGCAGCAAGAGCACAAAGGGCAGCCCAATGCCTCAAAGACCTCCCCGAAGCCAACCTCTCAAAGATTCCACCAGCTTCAAGTAGAAACATGGAAGGAAGAACACACCTTTATGTATGGGCCTTTGGTTACTCTTTTCTAAATGACAGCTACATATTGTCGTATTTTCTATGATGTTACTAAGTTTTAGAAAGCTGAAAAGAAAGCATCGCACTGAGTGTGATGTAGATTGCATTATAAATACTATGAAGATGTGTCTGTGTAGAATAAAGATTCCAAGATAAAAGGTATGTTCAGCATTTGTCTTTGGTTGCATTTAGTTTCATGCTACCTGTGTTGCTGTAATCAAATATTTTGAAGTACATATTTAATAATTAGAACTAAAAAATATGGTAGATATAGGACATTTGGCACAGGTAGCACAAGAGGAAAGAACTGTATAATCCACTCATAGGAATGCACACCTTGGGTGGGGGAACGAGGATATGGTGCACAGCCATACAGTACATCAGAGTGATTATGCCAACATTTTTCATAAAAATAAGGAACCATTAACTCCCATATATGACTTGCTTTATATGTCAAATTGTTTCTGCTTCGTGGAAAAGGGTTCTATTGTACAACATGTTGAATACAATTAACATCACTGCATTAAATATCTCAAAATAATTAATATTTTAAATGATTTCACCAAAAAGTGGATAAAAGTTTCAGACATGTTAATAAGTCATACATGAAGACATCAGTTGTACCTCATATAGATGTACAAACATTACTGCTAATCAAAAATTAATAAAAGACAATCAGAATAAAATTAAAATGATAGTATGTGGGAAAATTTTCTCAATAAAGAAAACTGAATACTGCGTAATTCACAGGTTTCAAAATGTTAGAAACTATGATTTCAGTACTAAAGTATTCATTGTTCCAGGTATTTTTGTATGTGTTTCTAATGAACTGTCTGAGGGCACTTAGTAAGAGGCAGATCCTTGACCCCCACCCAGGTCTTTCAATTGCATGGAACTAGAGTCTGGGCCTGGTCACAGGTATGCAGAACAGGATTTCACACTGGCTGACAGTAACATCGTCCCTGAAAGCTAATATGTTACAAACATAGGCACTATCGTGTTTGCAGTGGCTAACATGAGTGCTTCTGTTCATCTTCACAAGAAGAGGTTTACATTTCACATAACATTGTAATATTTTTCACATTTCAGTTGGTTTTCCAGGTGCTCTGTGATGAGTGCAAACTCTTAGTTAAATGATTAAGAAATATTTTTAAAAAGATGTCCTCAAAGTGTTTTTATCAGAACATATATATGTACACCATTTATTGGCACTTATGAAAATGAACCACGACCCTTCCATTATTTCCCTTAAACTGTTAGAACTTGAGAGAAAGCAGCAGACTTCAATGCAAAAAAAAAAAAAAAAAAAATCTATGTCACAATTCTGAACAATACATATCTGTGTAGAAGTATAGTTTAAACTGGGTTTTTCAGGAAGCAAATGAATACCCACCATCATTTCTGAATGGCCAGGAGACATTCTGCTTAACAAAATCACTTTCTTTTCAGGATAAAAATGTGATGATGCCTGAAGGGATAGCTTTCTTTTATATTTCATAAAGACAGTAAACAAGAAAGGTAAAAAAGATAAGCGTGTCTGGTAAAGGTAGAACAGGACACCTAGAAGTGCGAAGACTTTGGAGAATACTCTGGAGAGAAACTATCTGGAGTGAAATGATGTGGCTAGGGAGCCAATTAAAAAGTTGGAACAAAAGAATCGTTCCACACAGGAGCTGATAACAAGACCGTTACCCAGAAGCAGAGATCCGGTAAACAGATGATACGTGGGGCTGTAACGTAAAGCTTCGTAACTGCATAGAATATTTCTGGGAGACACAGGAAAGAAACTAAAGAAAAGATGGTAAGAACAACTGACCATAGATCATCCAAAAAAAAAAAAAAATCCAAAATTTCTTGTAATATGAGGCAACTAGGCAAAAGGTATCAACTTTGGAAATGTTGAGAAATGAATTCACGAATTATTCCGTCACTGCAGAAATGCCTTTTGTAAATGTGCCAGTGAAAGGCTACTGTCAACGTCATTGCAGGGATTGTCTGGATTTTCAGTAACCCTCCTCCTACTCCCTGCTCATCACTACTCACTACTTTGAAATATACCGGGCACTGTGTCTTCTTCACCCAGGATGATGTATATGTTTGTGTGCATATTTGTGTGTATGTGTGACTTAAAATCCTGTCATTTTATGTTGTTTTGATTTAGACTTTTGACTCTGCTTTTCATAAAGCTTTCGTACAGTAGCTTATATTATTTAAAATATATTTTTTCAAGTCAGATTTATAAAATAGGGTACATTCAAGTAATCTCAGCTATTTCCTCTGTCAGGATGGTATACTTATAATTTACTTTATACTTTCTGGCTTAGAACATGTCAGTTTGATACAACCTAATTTTTTTTGGTACCAGGAATCAAACTCAGGACCTTGCACTTGCCAGGCAGGCATTTATGCCACGGAGCTATATCCTCAGCCCAGGACATGTCAATTTGAATAAAAAATGCTTAACAGATTAGTTTAACAGTTTAACACAGTTCTGGGTGTGTCTGGATCCCTGGTTTATAAAAGAGAGAGGAACCACACTGTAAGTAGATGATTGATAGATACATAGTTGATAGATAGATGATAGGTAGATAAAATTCCATCTGTCCCACTACTGAACCCTAACTGATACAAGCAGTGACCGATATGTGACTTGTTTCTTTATGAGCGAACTGACGCAAAAAGTTTGAAATTATGACCTAAGCCCTGTTCCTTAAAATTTTCTTTTATGCAAATCCTATATTCAATAAAAGATAGGAAATTTTGTTTAAATACATGTTATATACTGTTATATCTATAGTATTATTTCTAATTTTAATTTTCATAATGGTATGATAATACAAGATATTTTTGTGGTCAAAGCTGAGGCTAAAAGATCCTAATTTCTAACTGAATAACAAGAATAAGAATATGCATTCCATGCTACATGAAAAGAAAATTGAAGAATAGGTAATCATGTATTCTATGACTGCTTGTGTTGAAAAGTAGTCTTACCTTAAAGAAACAGTCATACTGAGGTGGACATCCTTCATCAGGAGAAAAAGAGCATAAGGCAATTTACATTATCAAATTGTTACAGGATAGTTGAGTGATACTAAAGGAAAAAAATCAGTGAAATGACATGTTGTCTGGAAAGTACTAGCAAAACTATGGAGAATTCAGAAGGGAAGCCCAATCATAATGGGAAAATATACAAGAGAAAAAACAAGGCACAAGAGCAGAGAAATGTGTCCTGGGCGGGGGTGGCCATGTCATTAATAAGTGAAGGTGACTCTTGTTATAAGATGGTGCATTTGGCCTACTTTGAAATCTTCTTCTTTATTATTAATTTAATAAAATACTATTTTAAATAATATTTTGTTTTATTTTGCTTCTTTACTTACCAGTTAGCACTTACATATTTGACCATTTTAATCTTCTACAGTTATTTCTATATATTTCAAAATTCTGTCTTTATGCATATCTCACGCTCCTTATCTCATGTACATCATATATATGAGCTATAGGATTGTGTTTTTTAACACTTCTATTTAGGCATAATTGATATAAAAGGTGCTGTACACATTTACTGTGTACATGGATGTGTACATGTAAAAACATGACGCCATCACCACAGGAAAGATAAGAGATATTTCTAGCATCTGCAAAATTTTCCTGATGTCCATTTGTTTTCATGTGTATTTGTGAGTCCATAAAAGGACTTAACATGCAACTCACCTTTTAAAGGTGCTGAAGTGCATACTACTATCTTGTTAACTGAAGGTACTATACTTCATAGCCACTCTCTAGAAATTTTCATCCAGCACAAATAAACTTTGCAGCATTGAAAATCAATTCTCCATCTTCACTCACAGCTCGTGGAAAGCACGACACTACTCCCTGTTCCTGTTTTACTGTCTATTCTAGATGTATCATATAAGTGGAAGCAGGTATATTTTCTTTCTGTGACAGTTTATCTCACTTACCAAAATATCCTCTAAATTCATCCATGTTGTCACAGATGGTAGGAGTGCTTTCTTTTTAAAATATCTAGTTAATACTAACACTCCCTTGTATGTAAAGTGCACAAATGATTTTACATGTTCAGTGGTTGATGAATACTGGGGACGTTACCACACCTCGGAGACATTGTGAATAACACTGTGGAGCACAGATGGCTCTTTGAGATTCTGATTTCAATTATTCAGATAGGTACCCAGGAGAGACAGTCGTGGATAAAATGAGAGATCTATTTTTAATGTGTTGGGGACCTCCATGCTGTTTTCTTTAAGCTGCTACATTTTGCCTTCCCTGTAATGTGCAAGAATTCTACTTTTTTCACATCCTTTCACATCCTTTCACATCAGTACTTGTTCTCTTTGGGGTGTTTTTGTAACAACCTTCCTAACAAGCATGAGGTATTAACACATTGTGCTTTGGAGTTACATTTTCTTGACAATTTGTTATGCTGACTGTCTTTGCGTACACCTATTAGCCATTTGAGTGTCTTCTTTATTTTATTATTGTTCTCCTTTGTGCTACTTAAAATATGTTAATATTGACTCCATTTTTCAGTTTGTATCAGGTCCTTTTTGGCCTCATTTTACACCTTTTATTTGAATTGTCATTTATGAGAATATTTCTTTGTCTGTTTTCACAGTGTGACTGCATGTTTATGCCTGTATATATGTCATATATGTGCATACATAGATCATATCTATGTTCTTGCCTATGTAAGATAAAATTTGAGTATGTACATATTGTGCTTATGCTGATTCTGTTATACTAATTGTTCCTTTACAAAGGTCATTGTATATTCCACTGACTTAATAAAAATTAAATGGTCATGATAAAGGAATTAGCAAGGGAAGGAATACTTTGGATTTAGATAAACCAAATGCAGATAAATTTGCATCCATACAGGGTTGACTTTGTACTCTCAGCAGTCTAGATGTTTCATTTCTGAATGAGCAAGAATCTCTGATGACTTTGCACGTAGCTGCGTGGAACATAAACTGTTCATGTTGTGAGAGTGCGCACACCTCTCCCTCTACCTGGATCAGGAGGCACAGCATAATTGTTACTCACCTCCGCATCTGCTCTCAGTGCTCACGCCACAGGTTTCTTTCAGAAAGGATGATGTACCTACCAGTGGAATCTCATTCACCTCCATCATTAACTCTCAGTTAAAAGTATTGCTTTTTTTTTTAATTATTCATCTCTGTCTACAGTAGTTACCTGTTTTGTTTATTTGTTGAACATCTACATTTCTTCACTGGCAATTACTTTCTCTAACATTTATTTTATGGATCTCTATTTACCAATTTCCTTCCCCAGTTCTCATATCAATTTATCATAAAGATGATGTCTGTTTCTCCATTTGTCATTTGCCTTCAACATCTGTTGTGCCTTTTTTACTACCCATAAATATTAAAGATTTTGTAATTAAATCTGACAATATATGAGTTTTCTGCTCTCCTTGGTCTTAGGAGAAGACTTTTCTATCCTGAGATGCAAACACTGTTTACTACTCTATTTATTTCTGCTTTTAAAATTTTACTTTTTTACAAGTAATTGATCTAAGTGTTGTTGGAAATTGTCCCAAAATGTTTGTACAGATTTGCTTTAGAGGTCTATGAATTTGAGAGACATTTTGCAAAAATCATTGCTTGGAATTAAGTTTGTTTCCATGTATAAGGAACTTTTCTTTTTGTTAACCTTTATTTTCACCGAGAAAAAGGATGAGATTTTTCACTTACTTTTATTTACCTAGTTGGCAGTTTTAGAGTCTTTTTCTGTCTCATCCTTGGGTCTCACCCTGTTTTGAAAGAAGCTCTCGAGTTATGTTTGTTTTTAACTCACTTTGGCTAAAGCTCATTTGTAGATTTACCAAGACTACGGTGCAGTAAGTGGACGGTGTGTGAAAAATGCGCAGAAGGAAATGTTAAATAAAATAATGGGCAGGTTATGGAGTGAGAAAAGCTCAGGGCTATTTCTGACTCATCTGCCACCAGACGCAGCTGTACAATTGAATTATATCAACTCACTTGCCCCTGTACATTTTACTTCCACATGCAGCTGAATTGTAGTTTGCCATGTACGGGTACAACTTTACTTTTTTTTTTTTATTTTAAAGACAAAAGAATGGAGACATATGAACCACAAAAGCCATACACAATACAGAAAATACAAAGTTATACAGAACACAGTAGGGAATCAGCACTGGATGTTGCACTACACAGCTATCTTCACCTTAGTTAACACAAAAACATTAAAAGAAACACCAAATTATAAAGAAGGTAGTAGGGAATAACTTTAATATGAATCAAAAAGCAACTGATTTGTTATAGTCTCTGTGCAACCAAACCTACTAATATTAATCTGTATTTGCATCTCATCTGCAGTGCCAGCATCACGGCCTCAGCTCCACCTCATATCATCAGGCGTTAGATTCTCTTGAGGAATGTGCAAACCTATACCCCTCACATGTGGGGTTCACAGTACAGCTCACATTCCTGTGAGGCGCTAATACCACCTCTGATATCACAGAAGGAGGACTTCAGGAGGTAATATGATCAACCAGGAGCAGCTTTAAATGTAGATGAAATTTAGCTTACTTACATCCTGCTGTGCCACCTCACTCTTAACAAGCATAGACAGAGCGCTTGGTATACCATGTCCTTCTACCTTGAAGTTTCTGCCATAGAACCAGCCAACTATAAATTAGAAGCCCTGGAACTGTGAGCCCAAGTAAATCTCGCTTCTTTAAATTGTGGATGTCAGCTATTTTGTCCCAGTAATGGGAAAGCTGGCCAGTACATTGTATCCTTAAGACATGATTAAAATAGAAAATCAATTAAAATGTGGCATACAACTAGCAATTTTTGAAACATAAGTGTCTTAGTTATTTGTCTGATTGCTGGGGCATAATACCCAACACGCACAAGTTAAAAGAGAAAAGGTTTGTTTTGACTCACATTCTGTAGAGCTTTCTGCCAAAGTTGGCTGGCTCCAATGCAGGATGGCACGGCAGGAGGGCCCTGCAGTGAGAAATCACCCATGGAAGGGCCAGAAGCAGCAGCAGCAGCAGCAGATGTCTTGTTCTTGTCCCCTTTGGTTCTATTCAGGCCACAAATTCAGGCCATTGATTGATGCCACCTACACCCAGGGTGGGGCTTCCATATGCACTCCCTTAACCCTGAAGTCACACCATTAATCCACATTCACAAACTCTCCACCCAGCCATCCCTAAAAATTCCCACCTAAGACCACAGGAGGCTTTGGCAGGACATCTAAATATAGGACGTAACAGCAAGCCTAGAGATTCGAATGCACTGTAAGATGGAGTCAGAAACTTCATATTTGAGCTTCAAAGGAAAAAAAAAAATCTTTTAAAACTCTAGGTGCCTTAAATTCAAAAATAGTTTCTATATTTATAAAGATGGTTTCAGCTTTTTGACACAAAGTACAGGTAAAGCACAGACAATTTAACTACAAGCAGACTGAAAATGAGATCAACCTTGACAATATAAACGTAAAGGTACATCTGAAAGGACTAGGAAGTGGCAGAATAAATATCACAGAAATATTTTTGACATTAAAATGTGCAATGTATGTGTGGGAGTGAAAGCTGATAGAAAAGGGCATTTTAAACATATTATCTCAAGAGACACATAAAAGTAATTAAAGTCAAGTGTAGCGAAAAAATTTTCAGAAGAGACTGAGTGGAGTGGAGGTTGACTACTATGAATTAAACTTTTACCTTTCCAAACTGAAAATCCATATCTGAACTTGATAAAGTAATAAGCTGCTTTTGCAATTAAAGGAGAAATTAGCACTACAACAAAAATAAGAACAAGTTAAAATGTGAATCCCTACAGTATGTGATTAGGAATGAGGCAAGGCTGAGGTAGAGAGATAAAACAAAGGACACTCACTCGAGTGTTTTGTCATACAAATATTTTAAACTGATAAGTGAGAATAAGTTTTAGAGTGCACTCACAAGAAGGTACACAATAGCTTAGTTTTATTGCTGGATTTGAAAACCTAAAGAATTTATACAAATACTTGTTTAATTGCTCTTACAGTCAATATACTCTTATTTAAAAATTAAAAACGTTTCTTCTTCACTATTGCACTACCTTAACTGTTTAGAATTTCAAATGTCTTTGATCTGATCTAAACAAGTGGGACAAGACAGTACACGTGGAGGAGCTCTTGGATGAAACAATTAAAAATAGTTTCATTAGCGTGTCCTTGTCTTTTATATGTGTTTGGATAAAACAAAAGCAAACTGAACTACATTCGGCTAGTTTGGAGCAAGATATTCAGTCTATTATGTAACAGAGGAGATAACAAGGGAATATACAACAATAGTGGATATATTGGTGCATAGATCTGGATAGAATGTGTATTTCTCACTAAAAGGGAGAAACTGTACGCAATAAAAATAGAAGATAATCAAATATGGGTGTCTGAAAACGTTATGTGCCATTTGGTTTGAAAATGCTTGCCAGTAATAGTTTGCAATCTGTGCATCCATTGTCAGGCTGTGTATCTCTTCTTTCTTTGGATAGCCAGAACAGACACCTTTCATTTCACACACAGTTCATGCAATTAAATTATGACTATAAATTCACAGTGTGGAGCAGAATTTCTCAAGGGGATCAATAACTGCACATGTGAATTTCACTGTAACGGGAAAAAGAGCCAAATGTAAAAGTAACCAACCAAATAAAGGAGCAATTAAATTCCCTGATTGTAATAGTGCAGGTGTAAGACATAATGATGCAGCTAAATCCATGAAAATTTGGCACATCATATCAAATTAATTTGATACTTAGTGCTTTTGTTATAGACATGAAGGATATTATAGCAGAGATAGAATTTTGAAATTTAAATGTTTCCCTCAAAGGGGCCAACCTATTCAGCAGAGTCACATTTGAAGAATTTGGCACAAGTCTCCAAATAATTATGTCCATTGAAAGACTTCCTCATGAAGAAAAACTTTTAAAAATTTGCCTGGTAAGGGTGAATGAAAGAAACAATTATGTACCTGAAATTGGAAGCCTGATACCAATAACCTTTCATTAACTTATCACAAAATCTGTGGTCTGAGTGTATAAACTCAGACTATTACACCATCAGTCAGACCTTCCTTTACTGGTGAACATGACACAGGAAATGTTAATGGCGATGATAACAAAGACCACATACGCTTTATAGAACTAAATTTATTCTAAAATTCAGAGCAGCTACCTTCACATATCATTTACAAAATAAGCGGCAAGGAAGTTGTTTAAAAATTTTAGACCTTTTGTAGGTTATCACTGGAATTTATTGGGCACAACTGAGTCTGTGAAAGCACTTCCAAAGAATTACTGAAATATAAAATATATACTAATCTTAGGCTAGCATCTCTTTTGGTTGTCCTACACTGTGATAGCCTTCAGTGAAACAGCCTTCATCATTTGGAATTGAGATCATATAAAATTGCAAGTTCCTAGTGAAAGAGTTTATAAATTCATCTTGCATTATTTAAATCCTTAAGATTGATTTGGGGTTTAACTATTCACTCATATAATTTTTCTCTCTAATAATCATCCTAAAATACCTTAATAAATAATAATCTTCCTGCAGAATTTTTTTCTGCTGTACACTGTTTTATAATCCCTAAGTTAAGAGGCAAAAAGCTCAATAAATGCTACAAACTGGAGTTTCTTATTCTCATCTCTAAGGCTAAATGTACTTATGTGAAAGAGTAAAAGTTCATGATCACGCAGGAATAAATAGAATGTATTTTGGTCTCTGGAGGAGATAGGGATAGTTTAAGATGCCAAGTCATTGTTTTTCCAGCAAGCAAAACGATGTGATATTTTGTCATTTACACAGTAAATATTACTGACAGATTATTCTATGCTGCAAATTATAATCATGAAACTCTCCAATAAAATATATCAGTGGCACTCTGCATGTAGTTTATTATAAGTGAATACTGTATAAAATTATCATTTACAAAGGCAAGGTTATTGTGTCTATAATTTCAAATGAAGAAACTGAGACATAAAAATAATGTAACTTGGTAATGCGATAAGGTAGTATGTGACAAAATTAGCAAGAAAAGCAGCTCCCAATCTCAAGGAAAGCTGAGGATGATTGGAAGGCATTCCCATGAAACAAAAGCATTCTTATGAAAAATATTATAAATCATTTCCAATATCTACATTTGCCCTACCAGAAATGCAGTCTTACTCTGCATTTTAAAATTTGCCTGTCATAGTACTAATTTGACTGAAGAGATTATAGTGCAATTTGATGTTTTACTAAATCTCCACTTGAATTGTTAAGGGAAACTAGAAGGCAAACAACAGCAGACCCAGCAGGGAACAGGTCCTTTCTCTGAACTGTTATTCCTTTGAAAGTCAGTAAAGAGAATGGAATTTAATGATGATTTTTCCAAATTAAATATAAAGTCTAATAATATGTTGATAAACATTTGTTAATTGTATAAACTGATTCTTCTGACCATTTCAAAATTTGAACAATAAATGAGATTTTCCTTCCATAGAAATACAGACATATATATATCTTCTTATCACCAAAATGGACATCTAGTCATTCAAGAGTTGAGTATCAACCTGCTATGCCCCTATGCACTGCAGAAACCAAGAAATCACCTAGACACAAATTGCTCACACTTGAACCCTTGCATCGTAAACAGTGGTTTTCCTTTCATAGAAAACACCACTTAATATGAACATTTTCCGTCCCAAATTCCAATGCTTCTGACTATCTTCTAAAAACTCCTATCATGTGTTCATTGTTACATAATTGTGAAAATATTGTTCTTGTTCAAGAACATTAGTTTTCATTAAAATGACTATTGATGACCTCACATTAATGAAATTTACCGTCTGGAAAACATATTCTGTCATCTCTCAGCAGTCAACTCACAAAATATTGGATACATACATTGAAGAGTCAGTTAAATTTTCTGCTCGGTCAGACTACTTTAAGTTTGGGATAGTTTTATGAGTTGACAAATAAACTTGAAAACTCTGAACTCTGAATATATTTTCTTCTGTTTTTTTTGTTGCTAGAACACAGGACTACCTTATGTGCTGTATGCATGTGTGTGTGTGTGTGTGTGTGTGTGTCTGTGTGTCTGTGTGTCTGTGTGTCTGTGTGTCTGTGTGTCTGTGTGTTTTGTGCATGGGTTATTCATCACGTGGGTAGGTACCTAATGAAATCTCATATTCCACTTTTGAATTTCTGAATGGCCATGTAACATTCACAACAAAATTTTAAAAAAGGAAATATGAGTTACTTGTAGCTGAGGTTATAAAAACCAGGTTGTCCTTACTCTCTTCTACTCCTGTGCTATGACCAGTTATAATTTAGACGAAGGCCAGTCCCTAGGTCTACATCCAAGAGAAATTATGAAGAACAGAGCTTCGGGCAACATATGACCAGCAAGTAGTTGCATGAAAAGTAAACCTGTGGTATTGTGAGGTACTAAGATGTGGCTTCCTACAGCGCTATTTTCTAGATTGTTCTTAGGGATTAAAGAGTGCATACCAATAAGGAGTCACTGCCAAAATGTTATATATATATAAATATATATATATGTGTGTGTGTGTGTGTATGTATATATATATGTATATATACACACACATATATAACATGCTTATATATATGCATTTCATGCATGAGAGTGTGTGTGTGTGTGTGTGTGTGTGTGTGTGTGTGTGTATGTGTAATCTCTCAAATTACAATGCTTGGCTGTCAGGTAGCAAGTAAACACATTTTGGTGATTGAAAGAATACTGTTCCTTTTAATGCAGTGGCACATCATTTGGAAAATACTGCCTGTGGTAATTTGGGACTTGATCATATATAATGAGCCTATATACTAAGGCTACAAGTCATAAAACAGACTGTTAGTGGTATATTGGTTGCTCTTGGCTGTATTTTACAAGATAGTCCTACATAAACTCAGAGAAACACTAGTACACCAGCAAGAATAAAATGGAGTGGTTGGTTCCAAAATCCAAAAACTTGCAATTCTGTGACCAGATCCCTGCACTTGAGGGAAGACAGACTCCTCAACACACTGTGCTGGAAAGTGTGCTGACCTCATGCTAAAGTTTGAACCTAGCCTCAGGATGCACCCAACTAAAATCAAAATGCATTAAAGATCAAAACACTTCAACAGAAATACTTAACCTACTGCAATACAAAATATGAAAAACTCTTGAAAACATGGATGTAGGCAAAGACTTTCTGTACAAAACCCCAGGAACATAAGAAATAATGAAAATGACCAGCAAATAAGATCACATCAAATTAGAAAGCTTTTTACACAGCAGAGGAAACAACCAACAGAGTGAAGATACAATCTATAGAATGGGGAAACAGTTTTTACCCACTACTCCTCAGAAAGAGAACTAATAGCTAGATGAGAATTTTAAAAAAGTAAACCCCCAAATTTAAAGAACTAGTTTAAATGGGTACCTGAAATGTATAGATACTTTGCAGATGAAGAAATACAAATGGCAAATATATACTTAAAATGTTCAGCATCACTGGTCATTTGAGAAATGCAAGTGAAAACAACACTAAGATTCCATTTCACTCCAGAAAAAACAGCTACTGTTAAGAAATCAGCCAAGAATAGATATTGACAAGACTGGGTGTGGGGTGCAGAGAAACACTGCTCCATTGTTTGTGTGAATATCAACTGATAAGACCACTATGGGAATCAGTACAGAGATCGATTCCTCAACAACCTGAAACCGGAAATTCCATTCAACTCAACTATTCTCCTTCTAGATATTTTTCCAGTGTAGTTAAATGCTCTCCCACCACAGTGATGTAAGATACCTATATTTATAGCAGGACAATTCCTAATAGCTACATCTTAGCCTATATGACCATCACTAGATAACTGGATGAAGAAATGTGTTTATGCACAGTGGAATACTACTATTGCATAAAGAAGGGTAAACTTGAATCAGGGGTAGGAAAATGCATGAACCTTGGGAACATGATGTCAAGCGAAGTAACAGACACACAAGTCTAAGTATCATATGGTTTTGCTTATATGAAAAATTTAAGATGCATATCTATGTATATGTAGCAGTATGAAATATCTATGTCTATTAAACGAACACCAGATAATAGGAAAAATGATACAACATGTATTGCAATCCAGCACAACGTATGTAGAAATGCACCTTGATTTAGTACAATTGCTTTATGTGTCTCATATGTTGTTTGACCTGTTAGTCTGTTTTTGAACCTGTATTTATGATTACCAAATTCATAAATTTTTATAAATAAATAAATCTTGTGTTAGAAAAATAAAGAACGGGTGGATGGAAGGGCAAAGCTGAATTGGAATATGTTAGTTTCTACGCCAGTTCCCTACAGAGAATATAGTCACGTTGTGCAAACATGTGCTAATAAAAGTAAAACAAATAGTAATAATAACTGGATGAAACAAAAACAACTTGCACTTCTAGGAAAGGTAGCTTTGTTTGCTATTTTGTGGGGTTTTATTTTTTCTAACCTCAAACTTAAAAGAGAATTCTAGAAAGCCTTTGATTTAAAAAAGGAAATTGAAATGAAATCTTACAGAAAAGTTTAAATGATTAGTGTATAACCTATGCATGTATAAATATACCCATCTGATGGTAAATGCACTTATTTAAAACAAAAGCTCAGTGTGCAACTAGTATCCAAATTAAAAGCTAAGGGATAGACCATTATTAATTCATTAAATAAGACAAAACAGTAGACTTTCACTTGATTGTAAATATCAACTCTTTATTATTTTCTATTTACAAAAATGAAGACCATGGAATATATACATTTAGACACTTTTTGTCATTTATTTAACCATTTTTCCAATTGCCATTTTTCTACATTTCTGTAAGAAATATTTATCATCACTGTCTTAACCATTATTTTTTAAGTCACAAGTATTTAGATAGAAATTAACACCACCCACAAACACACAGAGTGACTGACACCTGCTTAGTTACTTCATTTTGGTGGAAGTAGTATAATATCTTTATTTTCCTCAGAAATAGTTGCAGGATGGTAGGAAAAATCATGTGGTCACTGGTGTTCTTGCACCTGTTTAAATACGAGTAGTAACGTGCATGTTCTTGCTTAGTAGTCAAAGATGTGAAATGTAGCAGGATTTGACTGTTGGCTCTAAATCCAAATTTTCATGGATTTCCTCTTCTTTTAGCTGCTGGAGATAGTAAGACTGCAATGGCGCTTATTGAAGGCTGCTCCGATGTAAAATGGCAGATCGCAAAGCGAAAAGTGAAGTGGCCTCAACCCCAGAGTATTCTCCAACTTCATGTGATGCAGGCTTCTTCCGTTCCCTTGATCACGCCATAAATACATCACAGACATTTCGACAGCATCCTGTGTCTTCCGCGACTTCTGCCACATTTATAGCACTTCTATAACCAGTCCGTGACAAAGCCTCTTCATCCAAACTTTGAGCACCTAAAGTAGCAGCCCTTCTTCTCCGTGAACACTGTTACACAAAGTGTGCAGCATCTTCGTACATCAGACCAGGAAAGAGGCGAAGATTATCCAGTATCCTTTGTTCTCCACATTCATTATTTTGTCAACAGCATATGGTCAGAAATGGGAAACAAATGTAAAAAAAAGTTAAACTGTCATTTTGGTCATTATTCAGAATACGATCGTGTAGAAATTCAAAAAGATACAGAAATTAACATCATAAAAAATTCTAGCATTTAAAATTAGGACGAAGAACAAAACGAATGGGAAGTTTATAATCAAAAAGAGGAAGACTAAGTTTTAGCTATGAAAATAACAAAGATTTTATATTACATAGAAATAAATCTAGTAAGAAAATTACCTTTACTTTATGGTGGAAATCATGAAACTTTACCAGAGAACATGGAATACATAATTAAATAGTGTAGTAGTATCCTGATGACAAACAACCGCTTAAAATGACAGACATTTGTTTTCTTAGAATTCTGTAGGTTACCTATCTAAAGGAGTTTAGTAAGTCCAAAATCAGGATGTCCACTGGGTGGCGCTGCTTCTCGGGGCTCTGCCTACACATAATCTTTTCCTGACTTTTCCAGTTTGGAGAGGCTGTTCCTGTTCCTAGTCTTATGAAACCTAAGCCATTGTATCACTATGACCTTTGTTCCAGTTACTGTTTCTCTTCCTCTTCCCCCTTTTTCCTTTCATGATTACTCTGGGCTTACCCTGATCCTTTAAGGCAGCTCTTCTTTCTCAAGATTCTTTACAGACATCAACAAAGTCTGCCGTTACATGCAATATGTTCAGAACTTCCAAGGATTAGACAATAGACATCTTCCTGTAGTCATTATTTTGCCTAATGAACATGAAAAAGTAATCTATATGTCAGGATAGAGAAAGGCAGGATGGTAAATATGCCTTCTCTCCACTGAAACACAGTAATGGAAAAGATTCTCAATAAATCCCCCAAATAGATTAGACACAAGATAGCTAAACATGAACAATAAGAACCACAAATAGAAAGTATTATGATAGGTAGGAAAAGCTAAAATAAACTATGATATTTTAACAGGAATTAACAGTTTTGCTGTTGAGTCCAATATCTAACCTGTGCAAGAAATTATTGCAAGTCAATTTTAAAGAAAAAAATATAAGTAGATCTCAATACAGCTCACAAAATTCAATCCTAGAAAATTAGAGATTGTAAAGTTTGAGGAAAAAGTCTTAAACAAGAATTATTTAAGCAAGGGCTGGGGATATAGCTCAGTGGAATAAGCGCTTGCCTAGCAAGCGCAGGGTCCTGAGTTCGATCCCCAGTACCGCAAAAAAAAAAAAAATATATATATATATTTAAGCAATACATAAAAAGTTTACAAATGGCTATGTTAAAGACTGATTCAGTCATAATAAAAATTGTTATATATATATATATATATATATATATATATATATACTTTTATCTTAAATCCTTTAAAATAGGTGAGACAAGATAGGGGATGTGAGAAATACTTGCACAATCCTATCTGAAAAATGCAATAAAACACTGTATAGAATTTCTCCATATCGATAAGAAAACAAGTAACTCCAAGTGGCCACTTTAATAGACTTCAGAGATGAATGAATCCGAATGGCCAATATGTATATTTATAATCTTCCTTATAGATAGGGATGTACAAATTAAACCCACAGTGGAATACCGTTTGCTAGCCATGACTCTTTCAAAAATTTTAAATATATGATGAGTCAAATTTGAAAATATTGTAGGACAACTGTAATAAATATTTACTGGGAGCGGGGATTAATTAAAACAACCTCAATATGACTACTTGATTCACTTAGAATACACAAACTATACATTTATGAGCACATATAAAACAATTTTCTCCTAGGTATATATTCTTGAGGATCAAACCCATGCACAGTGCAACATGACAAGTACAGTTCAATAAGGAATTATATGTAAAAATGTAAAAGTGGAAAGCAAATTGCATGACTAAAACAGAAAAATGGATAACTATATTACAATAAGATTTGTTCCAAGCAGGTACATTTCCCTAAGAGATTGCAGCACTTTGAGTGATATGTCATGTTTAGCAATACTACAGTTGGGATACTAAACACATTTTGAATCTCAATGAAATTTTGAATGACTCATTTAAAACATAACAGAAAGTAACAAGTGATTTCAACACAAGGCTAGGTTCTCTGTCATTTGCAGATCACGAAGAAGAAAGAGATTAAACATGAGCAAAGTGGATGTGAAGGTGATCTGCCGGTGACATCCGTCACTCCACTGATCGCCAAGGTTGTTGTGGCTGATCTGGCTGGCTGGGCGGTGTCCCCTTCTTCTCGCAGTGTTCCCTGTACGTCCCTCCCGAGGCTGCGCTCTGGGTCAAAGAGAACGACCACCCCCGAAAGAGGAGGACCATTCCTCAGTCAAGAGTACATGAGTAGCTGTGCTCTCCTGCAAGAACCTCCAAACAAGCTCTCAAAAATGAGCCAAATAATTCAGGAAGCATGAAAACAAAAGGTAAAATTTCTAATTAATTAATCCACCATATATAGTATGAAGGTCAAAGAATATCAAAAACTTAGTAGAGAATCATATAAAATATCATAGAACTGGAGTATTTACATAATTACAAAAGAATGAAGACAATTTAAAATGCAGTGATATTTGAATAACAGGCAATAATAAGCACACTAAGATATCGTGGTGAAAAAGAGAAAAATGAAATCATTAGAGGGAGGAGAGCAAAAGAACAGTGGAGTGAGAAGGACCCTCTTGAAGTATCACCTCTGAACTGGTGATCAGTTATTTCTGAGCAACAGTGAGCACACAGCATAGAAAAGCATTTTTAGTGTTCTAAAGAAAAGAAAACATTCAATTTATCATCTAGAAAAACCAATACAAAAGGACACTGTAGAATACACATGGAAATATCAAAACCAAAGTTAATCTATTAAAGAGACAAAGTTCAAGAAGTACTTTTAAAGAGTTACATGTAAATAAGCAAGCAGTGAAAAATCAAAGTATTCATACAAAAAGAAAAAAGTGGAAAAGAGAAAAGTATACTACACCTTACATACAATACCACATGGTCTTAAAGGAGTATTAAAAGTAATCTGACCAGGGTTTGTATTTCTTTAACAGTGGAGGTTAATAAAAAATATAAATATAAATATTTGGTTAAAACTATTTGCTGCACAGATGAAGAGTAAGACCCTTTGTTTCCACTTGTCTTAATTTTCACCTGTTTCTCCCTCTCCCTCCCTCCCTCCCTCTCTCTCTCTCTCTCTCTCTGTGTATGTGTGTGTGTGTGTGTGTAATACACTGTTTGTGTATAATGTATACACCTGAAACAAAAAGAACATAGACCATCTTAAGCCCAAAGAAAAGTTGATAAGGCTTGAAACAAATATTAGGGAGCAAAATCAGTGCCAACAAGTACGTCCCTGGAGCGCTGGGACAGGCTACCTGCATTCACAGAGATCATATCTGTAGCCCACAACAGGCCACCAGTTTAATTCACAAAACCATAGCCAAAGTAATGTTAAGACCAAAAATAAATAACATGTTTCGATACTACTTGTCTTGGTTACTTTTCTCTTGTTGCTGAGACAAAATACCCAATGTCCGAAATGAAGGAAGGAAAGGTTTATTTAGTTATAGTTTGTGGAGGTCTCAGTCCATACCTGGCTGGCTCAGAGGCAGAGTGGCACATGGCAGAGGGCGAATGTTCATGGTGGCAGAGCACAGCAAAAACCACAAGAGCAAGAGCAATGGCAGCAAAGCAGTCTCTGTCCTTCCCTTACATTGTAAACAGGCTCCCCCCACCCAGGCGAGTGTAGCTCTCACATAATCTCCATGCCCTCCTCTGCCACAGGCTCAGGGTGTGTACAAAGTAAGCACCCTGGCTTCCTGCTGAATCACTCAGCCAAGCCTCTAGACTCCCCAAGTCGACACAATGTATCAACCATAACACTACTCTTGACATAAAAGGAAATAAAAACACTCTTTCAAATGATTTCAAAAGTAAATTCACTGAGAGGGACGTATTTTATAAAACAGGACAGTGACCCTAAAATAGAGAATTAGAAATCATATCAATGAATCAAATTTCAATATAGAAATTTCTACAAACCCCACAAAATAAGCCCTATTTGACATGGAACAAAGTAGCACTAATTTTTTAAATCAAGGAAAATCACCATATAAACTTCATTTATAAAAGCATAAGTTTAGTGGGAAAAATCAGTAAAATAGATATGCCTGATGAAGGTAAATGAGACAAAACTTTCTACTAGCACATGGAAAAGTGTGGAAAACAAAAAATTTAGTGGAGACCTGCACAATGACTGAAATCAGCTGTAGAAGTTGAAGATCTCTGTGGTGTACCAAACACAAATGGAGAAAGTCATGCTTTACCTCAAAAAGCATCAGGATGGCTTAGCACCTGTGCAGAAGAACTCTACAGAACACAAGGGATCGGTGTATAACTGAACTAGAAAACACCCACGTAGTAATTTAATAGGCTGGCCTGAAACCAGAAACCAAAAAATAGAACTTCACATTGGAAGAAAAGGCACTCGGTTATCCAAAATAATAAGATGTAACATTATATTCCCTTTTTAAAATAAAGACCATCATGCAATAGTGGTGAAGTCAGTTTCTAAAATAGGAAGCTTATATTAATTTGGGGAAAAACGGTTTTACAACAAACAACAGGACTACAAAATTAAGAGCAAAGCCTTGAAAGAGGTCTGAGAGTGTAGTTCAGTGGTAGTGAGCCTGCTTATTATGCACAAATCGGTGAGTTTGATCCCAGCATTCCCTCTCCTCCCTATCCCCTCCCCAAAAGCCTTGCAAAAAGATTCTTACCAAAGGGTCTAAAGTCACACTTGTTTCACAGCAATAATCATTCCTCTTCAAGAATCCATCCTTCCTCAAGTGAAACATGAAATGCATCTCAAGTGACAAACGCAGGTAAGACATTCATTATCCAAAGTTAAATTCAATGCAGTACTAACTACTTTGGTCAATAGGATGGAAACGAATTCTGGAAGAAAAATTATACGTGTATGAAAAACCAAGTAACTATCATTAGCCTCAGGCTGTATGTGGGTTTTCAGTTATATAGACAAAGCGCATTGGAATCAAAAGACCAAGTAGCAGATGTAATCAGCCAAACCAGCAAGAAGACCACATAACAAATACTTAAAATCAGCAATTTTTCTTGAGTATCAGAAATTGTCATGCAAAATATAAGACAGGAAAAACACACTCTCAGTAACAAAACTGAAATAATATTTTCTCCAGTAAATGTAAAAATAACTTCCATGTGTGTGTGTGTGTTTACAAAATTTTCTGAAAGAGATACAAGTAATTTATATAATTCAGTCTGTATTGCTGTAGAGAAACATTTCATGTTGTCATTAATCTATAAATTTCTAACCATAAACCTTACCATAATCAAAATATCACTAAGATTGTGAATGCATATTGGCAAGAAAATTTCAAAATACATCTGGCTTATATAAAAGGCATGTTTTTCATTTTAAGTAAAAAATAAAGAAAATGATTGAAAGTGCACAGCGCAGCGGCATTGACTGTGTTTATGCCGTGTGGATGCAACAACTCTGAATCTAAACTATTTAGCTTGTTCTAGGGGGCTGGAGATATAGCTCAGTGGAATAAGCGCCTGCCTAGCAAGCGCAGGGTCCTGAGTTCGATCCCCAGTACCGCCAAAAAAATAAAAATAAAAATAAAATAAATAAATAAACTATTTAGCTTGTTCTAAACTAAAGCCCGGTACTCAGTAATCTCTCATTTCCCCTTCTTCCCTGTCCTTTACAATGGGGCCACCAATCTTTGTTTTCCTTTGTCTCTATGGATTTAACTCCTTTGAATACTTACTGTAAATGCAGTCACTTTGTGCAGGACTTATTTGTGGTTCCTTGCATCCCTTGGCACGCTCTTTAAGTTTGCTAACTTATTTGCACTACCATGTACACTATATTTCATTTTTTAAAATAAATAACTGACTGGTATCCCGTTGCAATGTGACTGTTCTTGCGTTGATGGATATTTGGATTATTTCCACCTTTTGATTATTTTGTATATAATCATGCATGAACGGGTGTTTTTTTTCAGTCTTTTTAAAGTTATTTTGTGTGTACTGTACTTTAAGAGATTTTAAAAAGAATAACAGAATCTTTCTTTACTGTAAGATAAAATATTTTGTAAACATGTGGTAGCCTATGTTTTCAGGGCAGTGGTAAAAAGAAGTTAGTAAAAATTGAGAGCACAGGATCAGAATGGAAACTTTGTGATCAAGATGCAACTTTGTGTTTGGTTAAGATATATCACAGAGGTAGCATTTAATTCTGAGAGGAAATGAAGGAAATTTTAATTTGATAGGAAAATTAATCCATCACTGTGTATTTCCTTT
>PVLD010013138.1:12184-57368 GCA_004027595.1 Dinomys branickii | reverse complement strand
ACCCATGTTTATAGCAGCACAATTTGTAATAGCTAAAATGTGGAAGCAACCCAAGTGCCCATCCACAGAAGACTGGATTAAAAAACTGTGGCATTTTTATATAATGGAATATTATTCAGCTATAAAGAAAGACAGTTTTGGGAACTTTGTAGGCAAGTGGACAAAACTGGAGTCCATACTCATAAGTGAAATAAATCAGCGATACATGTGCAGGCAACGTATTATATCACTGGTGTAAGAACCCGAGGGTGGGAATATAAACTAAGAGTCATTAAGGAAATCTGTTCAAAAACAAAGAACAGATGGGACGAAGGAAAGGAGAAAAGAAAAAGACAAAAATGTATGTATGTATATAGGAATATATATGAATATACATATATGCAGGAGGGCTAACATGGTTCTACTATTGTATTATATCACTTAATGCTAAGCAATAATCGATGACAGGATATTAGATTAATCGTGCATATCTGTATGTGTTATCCTGAACACACACTTCGAAGATATCAATATGTAAAGCAGCAACAAGCGGTGTTTTTTTGTTGTTGTGTTGTTGATGTTGTTGCTGTTGTTGATGTACGCCTCTTTTGTTTCTTGTCTTTGGATTTTTGGTTTTTGTGTTTTTTTTCTGTTGTTGAGAGGATTAACTGTCTGACTAAATTTGCATGTCTGTATATGGGTCCATACATTTACAATTCGAAGATATCAATGATACAGCAATAACCACTGTTGAGACCATATCACCTTGTCTATAGATTAGTTGTGATTGTACTATTTTCTATGATAATTGGTGTCTGTTTGTCAATATGTTTTAGTACTTTTATGTTTCTAAAATTAAAAAAAAAGAGAAGAAATTGATAAAAGACTAGAAGAAAATAGGAAACAAATGGAAACGTGACAAGAGCAATTTACGAATGAATTACCAAGAATGAAACAGGTCCAAAGAGAATGCCAGGATTTGAAAACTTACACTGAAAGCTTGCAAAACCGCTTAAATGAAACTGTAGGATTTCAGAACTTGAAGACAGCATGGCAGCTTATGAGCGTGAAAGGAAGAATCTCATGATATCATTTAAGACACAAGAAAAGTCAATCCAACAACTCCAAGATGAGGCAAAACATAACAATATTCGAGTTATAGGAGTGATTGAAACAGCAGGAGAACACAAAAACGATATAAAAAGAATATTTGCTGAAATAATAGCAGAAAATTTCCCAAACAAGGTAAAAGATATTGACGTTCAGTTAATCGAGGCATATAGAACCCTAACGATCCATAACTCAAAGAAAAACACACACAGGCATATAATAGTCAAGATCCCAGATATCCAGCAAAAGAACACCATATTAAAAGCTGCTAGAGAAATGAAACAGATCACCTATAAAGGAAAGCCATTCAGAATCACAGCAGACTTCTCAACGGAAACCATGAAATCAAGAACAGCTTGGAGCGAGATATTACAGATTCTGAGACAAAACAACTTCCAACCCAGACTGATGTACCCTACGAAACTATCCCTCAAATTCAATGGAGAAATAAAATGTATCCATGACAAAGAACAACTGAAGAACTTCGTGAGTGCCAAACCAGCATTGCAAACAGCACTAAAAGATATTGTAGACAGAGAAAAAGTGACCACAATTCCCAGAACAACAATAGAAATAACTCCCTAAACAGAAAAAGCAAGTAAACAGTCAGCAAAAGAAGGAAAACAACAAGTAAATAACATGACTAGATTAAGCCAACATATAAAAATGATAACCATTAATGTAAATGGCCTCCATTCAAAAGTCAAAAGGAAAAGATTGGAAGAGTGGATTAAGGAACACAATCCAATGATATGCTGTATACAGGAAACACATTTTACTCAAAAGGAAATCCACAGGTTGAAAGTTAAAGGTTGGAAAATAATTCTCCATGCAACAGGTCCCCAGAAAAAAACAGGGGTAGCTATTATGTTTGCAAACAATGTAAACTTCAAACCAAAAACAATCAAAAGAGATAAAGAAGGACATTACATACTAGTTAGGGGAAAGGTGCAAAAGGAAGAGATAACAATCCTAAACATTTATGCACCAAACCGTGGAGCACCTAACTTTACAAGTCAAATCTTACCAGACGTGAGAAATCAAATAACTAATAACACTATTGTAATAGGGGACCTAAACACCCCTCTGACGCAAAGACACAGCTCAACTGCACAGAAACTCAGCAAACAAATAACAGACCTGAACCAAAAGTTTGAACAAATGGACTTAGTAGATGTATACAGAGTGTTCCACCCCACAACATCAGAATACACATTTTTCTCAGCTGCACATGGGTCTTTCTCCAAAATAGACCACATTCTAGCCCATAGAGCATATCTACCTAAATGCAAAAGAATTGTAGTTATCCCATGCATATTATCAGACCACAATGCAATAAAACTGGAAATTAATGACAAAGAGAACTCCAAAAACCAAATAAACACGTGGAAATTAGACAACAACCTCCTGAATAACAAATGGGTCACACAAGAAGTTAAAGAAGAAATTAAAAATTACCTACAAATAAATGAAAATACAAGTACAACCTATCGGAATCTGTGGGATGCAATGAAAGCAGTCCTCAGAGGGAAATTTATAGCAATGAAATCATATACAAAGAAAATAGAAAAATAGAAAATAAATAACCTAATGATACACCTCAAACTCTTAGAAAAAGAGCAACAAGCCAAACCAAGAGCCCAAAGAAGGGAGGAGATTACAAAACTCAGGGCAGAAATTAATGCAATTGAGATGAAGAAAACTCTACAAAAAATTAGTAAATCAAAGAGTTGGCTCTTTGAAAGAATAAATAAAATTGACAAACCCCTAGCCAACCTTATCAAAAAAAGAAGGGAAAGGTCTCAAATTCATGCAGTAAGGAATGAAAAGGATGAAGTCACTACAGATCCAAAAGAAATACAAAAGATGATTAATACCTACTGTGAAAATCTGTATTCCCATAGGATAGAAAACACAGAAGAAATGGACAGATTCCTAGAAAGGTACAAATTGCCAAAATTGAATCAGGAAGACGTAAAAATCCTGAACAACCCAATATCGATTAATGAGACTGAAAACGTTATTAAAAACTTACCAACAAAGAAAAGCCCAGGCCCTGATGGATTCACAGCAGAATTCTATAAAACATTTAGAGAAGATCTAATGCCAACACTCCTCAAACTCTTCAAGGAAATCGAAAAGGAAGCAACTCTCCCCAACACATTTCTGGAGGCAAGTATTATACTGATACCAAAACCAGAGAGAGACACAACCAAGAAAGAGAGCTACAGGCCAATCTCTCTAATGAACATAGATGCAAAGATACTCAACAAAATATTGGCAAATAGATTATAGCGAATCATAAGGAAAATTATACACCATGACGAGGTAGGATTCATTCCAGGAATGGTTCAATATTCGTAAATCAATTAATGTAATACACTATATTAATATAGTCAAAGACAAAAACCACACGATCATCTCAATAGATGCCGAGAAGGCTTTTGATAAAGTCCAACATACATTCATGTTAAAAACCTTAGAAAAAATAGGAATAGATGACCTCTACCTCAATCTGATCAAAGCCATCTACAACAAACCAACAGCCAACATCATACTAAATGGACATAAACTGAAAACTTTCACTTTAAAGTCAGGAAGAAGACAAGGATGCCCACTGTCACCACTCCTATTCAACATAGTTCTGGAAGCACTAGCCAGAGAAATCAGACAAGAGAAATAAAAGGAATAAGGATAGGAAAGGAAGAAGTCAAACTATCACTATTTGCAGATGACATGATACTATACATGGAGGACCCCAAAAACTCCACAAGAAAACTCCTGGAATTAATTGACAAATTCAGCAGCGTAGCCAGATTCAAAGTCAACACCCAAAAATCAATAGCATTCCTATACACGAAAAACAAACAGACTGAGAGAGAAATTGAGGAAACCATACCCTTTACAATAGCAACCAAGAAATTGAAATACTTAGGAATCAATCTACCAAAGAATGTGAAAGATTTATTCAATGAAAACTACAGTACTCTGAAAAAGGAGATCGAAAAGGATTTCAATAAATGGAAAAACATACCCTGCTCATGGTTAGCAAGAACTAACATTGTAAAAATGGCCATACTACCAAAACTGTTATACAGATTCAATGCAATTCCCATTAAACTACCATTAGCATACCTCACAGATCTAGAGAAAATATGCCTCAAATTCATCTGGAACCAGAAGAGACCCAGAATAGCAAAAGCAATCCTAGGCAATAAGGGCAAGTCAGGTGGAATCACAATCCCTGACCTGAAATTATACTACAAACTTACTGTAATAAAATCTACCTGGTACTGGCTAAAAAACATACCTAAGGATCAATGGGACAGATTGGAAGATGGAACCACAATGAAAAACCCACTCAGCTACCTAATATTTGACAAAGGGTCTCAACCAAACCCACTGGAAAGAAGAAGGCCTGTTTAATAAATGGTGCTGGAAAAACTGGCTCTGGACGTCACACTCAACCCAGCTATCCCCCTTCTGGGGCTTTTCCCAGAAGATCTGAAAACAGCATATCACTGTGATGTATGTGCACCCATGTTTATAGCAGTACAATTTGTAATAGCTAAATTGTGGAAACAACCCAAATGTCCATCCACAGAGGACTGGATTAAAGAACTGTGGCATTTTTACACAATGGAATATTATTCAGCTGTAAAGAAAGACAATCTAGGGGCTTTTATAGGCAAATGATCACAATTAGAGACCATTCTCATAAGTGAGGTAAACCAGATGTGCATGTGTAAAGAGCATATAGTATCATTAGTGTAGGAACCTGGAGGTGAGAATATAGATTGGGAGGTATGAAGGGAGACTGCTCAAGGGTAGAGAGCAATCGGGATGAAGGGAAGGAGAGGAGGAAGAGGAGGATAGCTGTGCAGTTAAGTATGTATGTGTGGGATGGCTGACATGGTTGCACTGTTGTCTCATGTCATATTGATGTGGGAAACAATTGGTGATTAGTTGTTTGATCAACCTTGTATGTCTATTTGTATTGTTCTGAGTATACACTTTGAAGCTACCAACGTGTAATACAACAACCATTATCGATCCCCTGCCACCTGTAGTTCAGGTTTTGTACTGTTCTTGTGCTACTGTGTGTATGTTTGTTAGTGTTTTTGTTCTTTTACTTTTAAAATTTAAAAAAATGTTTTTCCTTATATATGCAAGAAAAAATAGCAGCACTGATTCCCTTCCAGAACTTCCAGAATGGAACACAGATTTGTCACCATCTTGATTTCAGCTCCATCAGAATTTTAGGCTATAGCTCTGCAGAACAATAATTAGTATGTATTTGGAGTGCAGGCATTTTACAACCATCTTTGGAAGTGAGGACATGTACATAGTACAATTCACTTACTTTTTAAAAAATTCCCTTCCCCGTCCCTCTCCTTCACTCCTGCCTTCTCTAATTCCCCTTTCCTCATTTTTATTCTTATCAATATTATCAATTTAACTCATGTTTGTGACATATAATGCTTGCATTCATTCATGTTATTAGTTTCTTGTATATGCCCTGTGTTTATTCTAACTATTTACCCTTCTGCTCCCCCTCATCCTCTTTGCTCTTGGTCTCTTGGATCCCTTCCTATTTGCAAGAGATCTGTCACCTTGTTTCCCTCTTTCCATCCTCTGTTGACCTCTTAGTTTGTATTGTAAGTTACTCAAATGAGAGATATTATATGGTATTTAAACCATATAATATCTTCAGTATTTAAATGCGTGCATCTTGTTTATTTCATGCAGCATTCTATTCTTCAAGGGCATCCATGTTCCCACAGATCTCTCAAATTTGTCCTTCTTTATAGATGAGTAGTATTCTATTATATACAGATAGCACAATTTTTATCCAGTCATCAGCTGATGGGTATACAGGCTGCTTCCAGGATATGGCTATTATGAATTGTACTGCTATGAATATTTATATACATGTATCACTGTAGTATGATGTTTTAAGCTTTTTAGGGAACATATCTAGAAGAGGGGTATCTAGCTCATATGGAATTTATTGTTTTAATTTGTATTTCTCTAGTGGCCAGGTAGATAGATAAGATAGTTACATAGATATAGAGATACATAGATATATAGATACATAGTTATATGATAGATATCGATAGATGTGTGTGTGTTTGTGTGTTTGCCTTTTGTACTTCCCTTGTGAAGTGTCTGCTCATTTCATTTGCCCATTTCTTCACTGTTTTGTTTTTTTTTTTTACGTTTTCTAATTTTTTGAGTTACTTATATACGCTACTCTGAGGAGTAGATGGCAAAAACTTTTTCCCATGCTGTAGGTTATCTATCCACACTACAGTTTTCCTCATTGTACAAAAGTTTTTAAATTTGATGTAATTTGTTGATTCTTGCTGTTATTTCTTGGCCAAGTGCCATTCTGTTTACAAAATTATTTCCTGCATCTATGGCTTCGAGTATTTTACCTGTTTTATCTTTCAGTAGATTCAAGATTTGTGTTTTAATGTTTAGATTTTTGACCCATTCTGACCTCAATTTAGTACATGGTGTGAGATATGGGTCCCCTTTCAATCTTCAGTAAACAGTTACTCAGTTTTCCCAGTACTACTTGTTGAATATGCTATCTTTCCTCTAACATATGTTTTTGACCCTTTTTCAAATAGCTCAATGTGTCGGGATGTTTCTGTGTTCTCTGTTTTCTTCCACTGATCTATGTTTGTCTTTTTTCCCATACCATGTTGTTTTTATAGCTATTGTTTTGTAGTATAGCTTCAAATTAGGTATTGTAAGGTCTCCTGTTTTGCTCTTATTGTCCAAAATTATGTTTGCTTTTTTGTGTCTTTTCTGATTCCATATGAAATTTAGATTTGTTTTCTCTAGATCTGTAAAGTATGCTCTGGGGCTTTTGAGAGGGATTACATTAAATCTGTATAACAGTTTTAGAAGTATGGTCATTTTGACAATATTGGTGCTGCATATCCAGGAGCAGGGGCATTTTTCTGTTTTCTGGTGTCTACTTCAATCTCCTTTTTTGGAGTACTGTAGTTTTCTTAGTAGAAGTCATTCACCATCTTGGTTAGGTCAATTCCTACATATTTCATCTTTCTTGGTGCTACTGTGAGTGATACTATTTTTATAATTTTCTTCTCATCAAGGTACTCATTGGTGTACACAAATGATAATGATTTTTGTGTGTTGATCTTATATTCTGCTACATTGCTGAAGTTGGTTATTAACTATGAGAGATTTTTGCTTCTTCTATATAAAGTATGATGTCATCTGCAAGTAATGATAATTCGAGTTATTCCATTCCCATATGTATCCCTTGTATTTTTTTTATTGTCTGATTGATCTGGCTAATATTTCAAGTACTATGTTGAATAGAAGTGGTAGTGGGCATCCTTGCCTTGTCCCTGATTTTAGGATGAATGCTTCTAGTTTTTCTCCATTTAATATGATGCTGGCTGTTAGTTTGTCATAAATACATTTTATCAAGTTCCAGTATGGTACTTCTAAATCTTATTTCTTCGAGGGGTGGAGGATTTTGTTAAAAGCCTTTCTTGTATCTATTAATGTGATTTTGTGGTTTTTGACCTTACTTTTGTTTATGTGACATATTACATTTGTAAATTTATATATGTTGAACCATCCTTGCATTTCTGGCATAAAGCCTACTTGATTGTGATGAATGATCTTTTTGATGATGTCCTGAATTCTATTCATTAATATCTTATTGAGTGTTTTTGTATCTATGTTCATTAAGGAGATTGACTATAGTTTTCATTTTTAGTTGAGTCTTTATCTGGTTTTAGAATGAGGGTGATATTGGCTTCCACAAAAAAATTGGGGAGTACTCCATCCCTTTTCATTTCTTTAAAGATCTTGAAGAGTATTGGTGATACAACATCTTTAAATTTTTTGTAGAATTGAATAATAAATCCATTAGCTCTTGGGCTTTTTTTTAGTTGACAGATTCTTTACCACCTTACCAAATTTTTATTGCTTGTTATTGGGTTGTTCAACATATTTGTCTCTTCTTGTGTTAGCTTTGATAATTTGCATGAGTCTAGGAACCTGTCAAAATTTGCTAATTTTTTGGAATAGAATTTTTCAAAATAGTTACTCACTATCCCCTGTATTTCAGTAGTATCTAGTATGATTTCACTTTTTTTCAATTTTAATTGCACTGATGTAAACCTTTCCCTCTTTCTTTGGTAACTCTGGCTAAGTGCTTATCTATTTTGTTTATTATTTTAAAGAACCAGCTGTCCAAGTCACTGATACTTTTAATTGTTTTTAGTCTCCATTTCATTGATTTCTGCTCTAATCTTTATAATTTCCCACTCTAATTTTGGTTTGAGCCTGGACTGTCATTGTTTCTGAAGTGTTTTAGGATTCTGCATAATCTTATTTATTTGAGCTTACTCTGTCTTCTTAATGTGAGAACTGATTGCAATGAACTTTTCCCTTAGGACTGCCTTCTTAATGTCCCAGAGGTTTCCCTGAGTTGTACTGGACTTGTCACTAACTGCTAGAGATTTTTAAATTTTTTCTTTGATTTCTTCTGTGACCCATTGGTTGCTTATAAGGATGTTTTGAATTTTTGAGGTGTTTCTGCCTTTTCTGTGATTTCTACTGTCACTGATTTCTATTTTCAAGTACAGTGGTCTGTTAGAACATATGAAGTAATTTCAACGAGTTTATATTTATTTAATGAGCCTTTGTGGAGTAATATGTGATCTACTTTGGAAAAAGTAATGAGGGCTGCTAAAAAATAGGATACTCAGTTATAGTGGAATGAAATGCTCTGTAGATATCTATTAAAACCATATGTTGAACAGTGTGGTTCAGCTCTGATCTTTCTATTTTTTTGTTTAGTTGATCTGTTTCATTGTGGGGCAGCAAGACCCCCACTATGATTGTGTTACTATTTATTTGATCTTTTATGCCCAGTAGTGTTTGTTTTACAAAGATTTGTTCCCTAGTGTTCAGTGCATAAATATTTGTCAGTATTGTCTCTTCTTGTTGGATTGTTCCCTCAGGTAGAATGAAGTCACCTTCCTTGTGCTCTCATCAGCTTTAGCTTGAAGTTCACCATGTCTGGGATTATAATTGCTACCCTTGCTTGCTTTTGAGGTCCTGCTGCATGAAATATTGTTTTAATTACTTAATTTTTAGTCTGTGAATATCTTTTTGGATTGGGCCAGTTTTTTTCAATTTAACAGACTGTTGGATTCTGTTTTTTGATCCAGTCCACCAATTTGTGCCTTTTATGTTGAACTCCTCATATTTGAGAAATTTTCTGCTATGATTTCTGAAATATGCTATTATCTAGCTCTTTCCTAACTCCAATTAGCCTTAGGTTTATCTTCTTAGTGTTGTCTAGTAGCTGCTGGTCTTTTCTTCTCTTTTTTTATGATTTCTTTGAGTGCTCTTGGTAATTTATCATTTTGTCCTCAATTTCAGACACTCTGTCTTTGCTTTGATTATTTCTGCAATTTATACATTGTATATAGATTTTTATTTCAGGTATTTCCACTTCTGCATGACATCTTTTTAAGAATTCTATATCTTTCTTGAACCTGTCATTCATATTTTGTATTGTTTTAGTCAGGTCATCTAGTTTTTTATTAATTTCCTCTGAATTCACCCCAGGCATATTGAGTGCTAATGCCATGGATTTTTAGTGATAATGCCATGGATTTTTAATTTATTTCTTCTTTGAGCTCATCTAGTTCCTTCATCCCCTCTATAAACTTTCTGTAGAATTCCACTACCTAGCATTTGTTTTTCTCTCCCCTTGTGCCCCTAGCCTGAGTTAGGAGAGTTGGGAGACTTTGGGGACTTCCACTGTCTGTCTTCCCCATGGTCCTCTGTGTATGTATACTCAGGCTTCTTCCGTGTGCCAGGCGTGCAGTGTAGGCCTCGGCACAAAGCTGGGGAGAGGAGCAGTGGTCCACTGTGTTGCAGGCTTCCTCACTGGGCTGGTTTGCACTTGTTTTAAGCCATTAAATGTATGATAATTTCTCACAGTATTAATAAGATATTAATACAACAATCTGTCACACTAAGAGTTCTCTATTTTACTTTATACTCAAATTCATATTTTTTAGTTCTACATCCATAGTGTCTATCTATTTTTCAACATTCCTCTTTGGTTTATTTGTGAATTGAAAAACAATTGTATTATGAAGCTTGCAAACACAATTCACCACAAATTTAATAATTTTGAAGGAATTAGTCTCAAGACTATTTCAACTCTGATTTTTCTTACTCTTTTTCTGCTTCTCAACAGGATCGTTTTTTTTTTTTAATTTTTTATAAGGTTTTTTTTTTTTTGTACCAGGAATTGAATCACCAGGACATTTGTATGTACTTGAATAGAAATTTAACTGTACAAAGTAGACCAGAAGCCTCTGAAATTTGCCACTGAACACTTGGCAGTGCCCGATTTTTGGCAAAAAAATGGCTTGGAAAATTCACAGTTCATGTTGAGAAGACAAAAGTATCATAATACAATTGTTAGAAAAGAAATGCTAAGACACAGTTGACTAAAACTGAAGTAGGGATTTGGAAAGGAAAAGATCAGACTTTAAAAATCTTCTTCAACGATGTTAATTTGAAGAACTTTGATGATGGGAAATAATGCAAATGACATACAAGAGAATTATTCATGTTATTTGATAAGTGCTTCTACAAAATTTTTCCGGATAAGAACTAAAACTACTAGGCAAAGTCAGAATTGGAGATATAATTTTAGTAACCTACCCAGCTTGTCCAACCTGCAGTCCATAGGCTAGTTGCCCACCTCAAATGTTATATTTCAAAACACTAAAAATGAAGCTTTGTTAATGACACATATTAACTACTTTTCATATTTTGTATATGGTTCAAGAAAAGTGTCAATGTTGGCTCAAGCAAGCCAAGAGGTTAGACATCCATGCTGAGAGCACTCCTCAAACTTTTGTCAATTTTCAGCATAGATTAATTTTAAATGAAAATAAATTTAATATTGTGACTGATAGAAAGGAAGTCAAATTCCACTTTCCAGCACAGTGCACTGCTGGAGTAAACCCTTCAAGCTTCTCCAAGTCTCTAAAGTCTCCATCGTAGGTCAGTCACACAGTTGAATGTCACAATATCCTAAAACTTTGTGGCATAAAACAGCCATTTTTTAAAAACTTAATTTTAAATACATTTTTTTGCTTCCAGATTCAAGGTCAGGAAACAGTGAGATGATGTCGCGATGGTGTGAGGCTGCTCCTTGCTGTGGTGGCATCAGCAGAGGGCAGGACACTCTCTCTTCCCACAGGACACTCCAGGTCTGGGGAGAGCTTTTTCATGATGTGGGCACTGCAATCCAAAAGCAAGAGCCTGAGAGTCCCAAAAGAGGATGGAGCAGGAAGCAGTCAGAGGCAGAAGGACAGAGGTGGAAATTTTACCCTTTCAACACACTAGGCTTAGAAGCACCACCGTGTCAATTTCACTGTACTCAGTCAGTCACGTATATGACAGTCATGAGAGCAATACCAGAGTGTAAGGCAGGGAAGCCCTTCCTCTACACAGGAGTAGAGTTAGGCAAGTATAAGAAAAGCATGTGGAGGAGATAGGTCGCTCTATATTCTCTCTCTTCTCTCCCTTCTTCCCTCCTTCCTTTTCCCCCTCTTTCCCTGCCTCTGTCATTATCCACATTGAAAATCAGAATCTACTAAGGCAGAGGATTGACTTTCAGACCCCTTCAACAGACTCAACCTAATCAAAAATGAAAAAGGATTAAGGATTTCATATGTGGATTACTCAGGTTTTAAATTGATTTAGAATTATTTAGAACTCACAACTCCTACAGGAAAAGTTCCTGAAACGAATTATATTTGGCCTTTTCACAGATATATCTCTAGGAAAAAAATCCACTTCATGGTAGTAAATTATATTTCTAAATAAAGAACACGTCGATGTTACTATCCTCAAAATAGGTCACCGGGTCATCCAGGGACCAGCAACCAGGAAATCTGCCTGTGTCTCCCAGTTTCCTCAGTAGTATTGCATCTGAGAATGGGTTAGCATCTGTTATGGCGAGGGCTTTCAACTGCAAGGAGATAAATAATACTATCCCAAAAGGATACAGAGTTCTAGGACATCAAAAAAGACATCCTTATTTATAGAATCATAAATAAGAAATCAATGAGCCTAGAAGATTCATAGGACTTTTTCTTAATGAAGTTAATGCAACTCTACATCATTAGAAGACCTCATTTGAATCAATAAAAGTAGGAATATAATTGGAGTGTCCTTGACAGAAAATTGACCCAAACTATCATTTTCCAAACCAGTTGAAAACCATTTAGTCCATTTTAAAATAGTACTTCAGTAATACTGAATTTTGGAGAGATCTGTATATGTTTAAGCTAGCAGAACACAAAAAGGTAAAGTTGCTGGAGCAGGATAAAGTGTGGCACATACTATGAAACCAAGTAGCAGGGAGATGGCCTGTGCACAGAGACGGGGCGGGACAGCTGCTACTGACAGAGGGGCTCATTTACCCCTTAAATGTGCTTTAGAGCCACGCTGAAGCCCTGCCGAGAAATGACTGAACATCATCTGGCATTCAGCTGTTTCAGCCGCAGGCAAGCTTTTTACAAAGCACAAGATAAAAGCAATTTCAATTCAGCAAAGCATCCCCATGTTACTTAACCTATGTTTTTATGGACATACTCAAATGTGGCTTACTTTAGCAAGACAAGAAAGGCCTGTTCAGTGAACATGGAAGGAACAATAAGTGATTACATTCCCTGATGATCTCAGAAAGTTAGTCACAGGGAGAAACCCCATACCTGTGTGAGAACTGGCAGCGGATTAAAGTAAAGCTCATCTTCTAACTCCCTGCCTCAGAAATGTTGGAAAGAAGCATGAGTCAGCAGATGGGGCCAAACAAGTTCAACTTATTAGAACTTTTTGCTTCCAAAAATAATGCTGTCTGGTTCATTATTTCATTTCCTTCTGTCTTTCACTCTTGACGATACTTGAAATCTTTTAGATTTGTTAAACTGAGCAGGCAGTTTCTGTCTCACGTGTCACGTTGTCAGGTTAGACCACGTAGAAAAGTTCTCACAAAGGCAGGAAATCATTCACTTTTCATACATCCCTTCCCTTCTTTAGAGTGAAAGGCAAACCAGGACTTGGACATTGACCCAAGCTACACCAGAAATAGCCTCCTACCCACTCTATTTAGAGCCCCAGTGACGCAACAGCCTCCAGCTCAGGCACAGGCTTTGGCTAAGCAGAAGCAGTGGCACCACGGAGGCTATGTGGGGGCCCTACACATGGGCTTCAACTTGGGGTGGGCATCAGTTAGTCCCCCAAATAGTAAATGAGCATGCAGAATCAGGACACAAGGAAACCCAGATCCCTGGTGTCACAGAGACTGGAAACACATCACACAGTAACATGTTCCCATTGCCAAGTCCACCGCACAGTTCAGCTCAAAGTGACTGGTTGAAGAACCTGAGAGACTACTGTAGACAGCTGTCTCATGGAACTGCTCACTTGGGAAAGAGCTGGGGGTGGGAGAAGAATTTGCAAAGAGCGGAGCTACCAGCAGGGGCTGAGAGGAGGGAGGGTGTTATAATGAGCTGGGACACACATCTCCAATTTGTTGAGCTAGTGCAGTTCATGAGAACAGCAAACTGAAGAATGGGCAGCTGAGACATGGAATCTTGGCTTAGCACATGGGGTTCTAGTTGATTTTGTGGAGAATGGGTGAGACAGGGACACAGCACTATGAAATAGAGTGTCTGTGGAGACATTTTTAAGGATAGGGAGGGAATGTCCTTCAGGGAGACGAAGAAACTGCTTCGTTCTACAGCACCCCAGGAGGAAGTGGTCCCCATGGTCTATCAGAGAGACACATGGTCATTGCTAATTAGAGAGGCAAATGACTTCTGCTGTAGCCCATGTGTCCTCCCTTGAGGTCAAGAAAGCCACACTGATGTGATGAACCTAAAGTTTCACTTTATGCCATGGACCTCTTCTAAAATTTACTAAGTGATCATTTTCCAAGATTATGCTTTTCTTACTATCATTCATCTGTGTTATAGTGCATCACAACTCCTCATACTAGTGCTTAGAGGAAATGTGCAGTGTCACTGGGCCACTGGCTTTTAGAGGTACATTACTTTGAATTGCTTCCTAGTTTTTGGGGAAAAAAAGACACAAGCCTGGAAGTTGTAAAATCTTGGTCTCAATTCTGGCTCTGCAATTTCTTACTTAAAGCCTATTCAATGCCAGGTTCCTCCTCCCACAAAACAGGATAGTGACATCTGTCCAGCCTGTTCGACAAAGCTACTGTAAAGATCAAAACATAAATTATGTGAAAATACTTTTAAAACAGCAAAGGTTTATAGAAACAAGGCGTTACAATCTTGTGCCTCTCTTTCCTTTTCAGAGTACTACTTCAGACACTTTTAGAGAGTTACCAGGGAGGAAACAGAATGAAACCACCTCTGATAAAAGGCAGGTTAAACAATAGGACTTTTTCAAGAAGAAAAGAAAGTTAATCACAAACTAAGCAGAAATAAGGATGTATATGAGTATCACATTTCTAGGTATCTAGAGCAAGCTTGACTAATTGACAAAGATATTTGCCTTTTAATACAGAGGAATTATCTTTTCCCATTTTGCTTCTGTACAGGAAATCTTGCTGTGGCTGAGACCCTGCCAGAGCCTGTGCTTCAGATCTTAGCAGTACACACACCTATAGCACCAGTTTTCTCAGTTGGATTCAACCGAATGTAAACATTTCAAAAAAGGTTGTACAGAATTATTGTCATTACTTTGTTGACCATGAACACAAGATCATAAAAATTAAAAATGACCCCAGACTTCTCAGTGAAATTAAGTCATCAAGCAAAGCAGATACCTCTCTGCTGCTGTCTGTGCAGACACCATGCAGGCAACACCATGACTATAGGGCAGCAAGCACAGGCACACACACCTGCAGGAATTCTCCCATGAACATATTGGCAATGGAGATTTTGGAAAATACATGGCAAGGCCAGAAATGAAGTACTGATGGAACACAGAAGTTTAAGTAAACTTTCCTCCTTCAAAGACATCTATGTATGTAATAATCACCCTAATAATGCAATTGCCGAACACACTGATTAAAACATTGTGACTTGGTCAGTGATATCTTCACTTACAATATTCTAAGATGCAGTAGATGTCCTTTTATAACAGCCCTGAAATACTCTGGTCCTCTTGTCGAACTGGCCTTGGGGTAATTATCAAGCTACATGCACTTACTTGATAGTCACATGGTTCACGTGTCAGTCTCCTGATGTCAGGCTGTCGGGGTGTGCAGGAGCCTGTGTTCAGGGCTCTCCGGGCAGGGGATCTGCTGTGCACCACCCACCTCCACTGAAAGCCAGCTTAAGTTGACCTAAGAAGGGCCTGACAGTTGAGTTTCTAGTGGTTTATTTAGGGAAGAATTTACCTCCCATCTCCTATCGTGCTAAAAATAATACACTTTTTGCTAAAAATGTGCAATTGTATTCACAATTGTCATTCAGCAGTCTGTGAATAGGAAAAAGTTAGCGAGCTTGCCAGAAAGCTGTTCTAACGTACTTAGGGGTATTTAAAGTGGATTTCCCCATCTCATACACTGGGAGTTGGGATATTGTTTTCTGTGAGCAGATAAAGCCAGGATGCATTGAAATAAGACAATAAAACAATTGAATAAATATCTGTGTAAAAATTACACACCCAAAATATTTCACTTTCCTCAAGAATAACTTTGAGACTTTATAAGCAGTAGATATTAGCAGCATATTATTTTAAGAAAAATATCTTCAATATATACAGCCAAACATGCTGAACTAAATCTATCTCCTTTAACAAATATATTTTTCTAACTGAGAGATCATATTAACTATAGTTCTACTGAATAAGAAAAATGTAAATGTATGGGTACTTACAAAAATTAATTAAAGTGTTAAGATTTTCATCATAAATTTGCAGATAAGTCATGACCTGAAAACCATCATTTTAAAATATAATGCTCATAGTGACTTCAGGTATTTGATGGCGTCATCAGAAAGAAAACATTAAATCATCATAAGAAAAACATCAATTACCATATATCTGATAAGCTTCCTTTGAGGTATTATAAATGTGGAATAGCAAAAATTATGCTTTTTTTCCCTGGACATGGCATTGTACCTGCCTTGGCTATGCTCTGTCAATAATGTAAGTACAATAAACATATTTCATGAATTGTATTGACTTATTTTCTATTTGGGTATTAAAGTACAATTTTGAGGATGAAGATTCTTGGAAATAGATAAATATGAAAAAATCCAGTTAAGCCACCCATGATTACATAATTCCCTATTATTATTTGATCTATCATCTTCTGGCCTTCTACAGACAGAGAAGATTTATAGGTAGGTGCTAGCTGACAGATGAGATCAAAAGTTGATAGATGATAACTATAAGATAAATAGAGATAAATGACTATATTCTTTTTACACATTGGGATAATGTTCTATACACATTATGTTACACTTGATATAAAATTGTGCATATTTCCCAAGCCATCAATAAAGTTTTTAAATGCCTTGAATGTCAACTTTCCTTAGATTGTGACAAATTCATCTAAGTCCCCTTGCTGATCAGCTCTCGGGGAATGTCGCTAGCATTTCCCGCGGTAGGTGATGCAGTAAGGTGAACAGCTGCCTGTGCTGTAGCTAAGACCCTCGGGGTCTGGTCTGCCTGTGTTGCATAGCATGACCAGAAGCTTCTCACAAGTTGAAAGAAGGAATAATTCATCTCTTCGTAGTCTCAGGTCCCTCATGAGTAAGATACAGAAGGTAGCAGTGAAATAAGCATTCATTCCTGTCTTTTTAAAGGGAAATAATTCACTTTAGCTTTAAAAATAAATGAATATGAACAACTTCCTTATTGGTCTCCACAGATGATTTTCTAGTTAGACAAGATTTATATTAAATCCTTATAAAAGGAAATTTTTATTTAGCATTCTTATTGCAGTTAGAAATTTATTTTCCCTTTGCCTATAATTTTATTTCCGAATAACTTAAAACAGTGCTGGCTTTCTAATACATTAGTTTTCTCATAAAGTGATTTATTGGCTGAATAAAACAGCTTTCATTCTGTTTTCTGATGCATAAAACCGTAAAAATCTTACATATTAACAGGGAGCTTTCATTCTTTTTAGCTATGTATACAAAGATTTTATGTTTATGAAATAAATGAATAGTTTAAATATAATTATTTCATGAGAGTCAGTTTCATTTATTTTTATGAAAATAACACATATTTATTGCAGAACAGTAAATAATTTTTCCTCACTAGTGATATTTCACGAAAAGTCTTTCCACAAGGCATAGAAGAGCAGCCATGAAAAGCTCTGAGTGTGGGGTTGGGTCATTTTTGTGAAAAGTATATTTCTATTTACAGTCATTCCTTAGGAGAAATAAAAGTTGCTGTATTCGCTTTGTTTTGTTTTTTCCTGGTATTATTAAACCCCGTGGTAATCTGCCCCCAAACTGTATCTACAGTTGTTTTATTTGTCATTATTTAATTGATTTTATTGGCACTTTTGGTATACATAATGATCACATTCGTAGTAGGTAAGTTGTACCTAATACATCTTGATTCTTTTTTTCCCACTCTTCTCCCCTCCCTTCAACCCTTCTTTGCCTCCTTCTTTACAAAAGCTTTGTTTCCATCTTTTTCCTCCTATTCTCTTTTTTATTCCTCCCCCTCCTTGTTTTCCATTTTGCACCAGTCTTACTGAGTTGGCCAGGCTGGCCTCCGACTTGAGAGATCCTCTCCCCTCAGCCTCCACAGTAGCTGGGATTACAGGCCTGTGCCACCAGACCTGGCTTGGATGTAAGTTTTACATACTATCTCTTACTTTTCTTGTTAACACCCCATAGTTGTTCTCAAAAAGTGTTTTACATTGTCAAGATTTATTACAGTTTCCTTCTCTGTGCTTTTATTCCAACACTCATTCATTTCCCTCATTTATTTTCCATCAAAGCAGAATTTGTTCTCAGCATGGGGCACTTACCTAGCTTTCCCACCCCCAGTTCTCATTCCCCACCCCCACCGGCTCAGGTTTCCTCACGGCATAGCCCTGTTCCCAGGACCAGCCTCTAGGTGGTGGCCACCTTGACACTTTAGCAGGTGTTCCTGCCTGCTGTGATATCAGTGGTTCTTCTCACCTCATGTCGGAGTGAAGCAAGCCAGGCTCCCTGCAGGCAGATACGGAATGCTACAAGGATCACCTTGGGGCTGAGGGACCTTCCTCCTGAAGAGGTGCTGGTCGATCTACCCATGTAAATCAGGAGTACCTTGTTTATCCTACATAAATAACATTGTGATGCTTCACATTCTATCAGAGTTCCATGGACTAGACTGAACTGAAAAAGAAAAAAGACGTGGAAAAATAATTTTGATAGTTTATAATTCAGTGATACTTTTGGCAATTTTATCCTAATGAGAAGAGAATATGGAACTCAAGATTAAAGTGTTTGAATAGTGTGTTTTTAGGAAAAGAATGCAGTTGAATTTAATACTAATCAATAAAAGAAAAGGTGTTTTTATTCAGTAGAAGACGTTCTATACTTAAAATTAATACTGTTTTTTCTCACTCAGTAATTTAAAAAAATTTATGTTGCTGTCACGAAAGTGCCTCTGTTATGATAGCATTCTTCCGTCTGGCAGGTAGTTAACAGTAAGAAACACGTCCAGTGTGATAGTTAGTGCTGAGTTTTCAGGGTGCTCTGAGAGTTCATGACATTATTATTACCTATAGGAGTATATAAATATTCTCTAGCCAATGTCACACAATTAGAATGCAACATTAAACACAAGGTAATCAGTTGCCTTAACCTATCTGAGTAAAAGCGCACCCCGAACCTTTTCGCCATTTCCTGTGACTCTCTCGTCCACATTTATCCCATCTGTATAACAGGCAGTCCGAAAGAACAATGCCCCAAGCAGAATCAGTGTTGGAATCAGAGGGATAGCGTTGCTTTGCGGTGCTTCCCTCCCAATATTTTTTCTGCTCTAGCAATATAATTTTAATTTTCAGAAAGATGTAAAATTGTGCTAGAGGGTGTGTTGCGGGTCTGACTACATGTGCTCAACTTTGAGGCCCTCTTCTGCCCTGATTTCTTAATCCTCTCACCAGTTGTACGACATGGAGCATAAGAAAGCTTCTGAGGGTGCTAAGCTACCATATACTGTATGGGCAATAGTCGTGTGTACGCTGGGTTGCAAGACAGTACTGAAAATGATTACAAGCATGTTCAATTAGAGCGGAGGCAACCTATGTAAATAACATGAAAGGGGGGGAATTTGATTGTGGGAACATTTATTGTTTTGAAAGTTAGCAAAAATGACAGCTCTTGTGGGTAGTCAAGAACAATAGCTTTTCAAAGAAAAGACAACAAACAGAAGCCTAAGGTGCTCAGCTCTGGGGGAGCACTTGCTATCCTGTCCTGTCTCTCTGCTGCCCCGGATCATGACAGAGGAGCATCAGCAAGCATCCAGGAACTGCTGGCCACCTCCAGGAGGCAGGAAGCTTGTCTAGATTGGTATCATAATTTGTAAAAGCCTGTAGTTGGCTGCAACTCCCCTGTCTGTCAAACTAGTACTTGTTTTGAGCCATCTTTTTCCCTCCCATTGTGAAGAACTAGTTAGAGTTTATAACCAGCATAGTTTATGTGTGAAGACTCTTTAAGCTGACCTCATCTTTCTATTCCTACCTGCTCCTGGGACTTTCTGTGGTGCATCTAGATTAATTCTTCCTTTAAATGTAATTTGCAGTGTGAAGCACCATTTGGGGAACAGTCACCCTGCTGGAGGCCAAGAAATCTCATTTGTAAACTCAGTGATCTCAAGGACCGCCTTCGACTGCTGGCAAATCACCATCCACCTCTGGGCTTCGGTTTTGCTGTCAGCTGTAACATGAAGCTGTCACATTCGAACTAGGTCATCTCTGGATCCTTTTACATATGAAGAAAGAAAATTCACATACCTGGAATTTCAGCAGACTGTGTCTCAAAATATAAGACACCAGATTTCTGTTATCTCATGCTTTCACATCGTCATGGTGGCTTGACGTTATCATGAGAAACATCAAAACTTTTGTTGCTCTGTCACATGACAGCATCCGGAGCTGCATATGCAGTGTGCACAGTGGGCCATGTGGCAGAGAAGGACGCAGCTTTGCTCCCGGTCTCGATGCTCTATTCTTTTCTCCTTCTAGCTTTATTTCATCTCTAGGTGATGATAACATCCACTTAAGGGTTGTAAAAACACGAGAAGAAATAATTAATAGAGGAAGTAGTAGAGTGTGTCATAAACAGTACATGTGCAAGTAGCATTAGCATCAGTGAGGCACTCACCAATGTGCTAAATGATGCCAGACTTCTTGGTATGGCTTTCTCTAATCCTCGGATTAGGCAGATGGACCCTGAACGGGAGGTTACCAAATAAAACAGAAGCTTCTGTGTAATATTTGAATTCTAGATAAATAATGAATATGTTTTGCTATAAATATATTCAATTCTGATGCTAACTATTTGAGACACATAGTAAAATGATTATACTTATTTGATATTTAAATTTGACTGAGAATCTTGTATTTTATCTGGCAGCCCCAGTAAATAAGTGCCCTGTACATTTTAGCAAAATCTGATGCCCCTACTAGACACTTTCCTGCACAATGTGACCATTTTAGAGCCTCAAATGATTCTTTCATTTCTTCCCCAGGGTAAGCTGGGTCACGGTGATGGCAGAAGCCACCTATGAGGAGTACTAGCATATAGAATTGTAGGGAAATTATCCTCAGTGCGAGGGCAACTGGGTACTAAAGGGAAGCTGGCTTCATCACAGTGCTATAGTATGAATGCAGGCAAATCACTTCACTGTCTGAAACTGTAGTTTCTGCATATTCAGATGAAGGGATTGGGTGAGATTAATGAATTAATTTTTGGAAGAAGCACTATGCCACTCTGTTGTAAAGAGTTATTACTTTAGATCACAGCAGGCCGGGTTACTGTGGACAACTGCACAGGTAGCTCTCTGCCAGCTCCTGAGAGGCTCTGCCCCTCTTTCTCAGTGACACAGAATCATCAGGCAGCTCCCTTCACCTGCATATCTTCCTATCTCCCTCCACTGCTGGGTTCATCCAGTAAGTTTTTGTTTTGTTTCCTTTTCAAATTTCAGTTATAGCTTTTGAAATTATCAACATAGCTACTTGCAGAGCTGAGCAGAAATCTGACTGAAAGTCTAAGGCAGCAAAGGGGGAAAACATAACATAATGACAGAGAGGCTATTCTAGTAATCTAGTAATCTAATTCTAGTAATCTAGTAATCTAGTAATCTATTGTCTACAGACCCAAAGCATTGCTCAAAGCCAAATGGTCAGTCAGGTCCCCAGAAAGTAACCTAGGCAACCATTATCATCATAACCAATATGTCAGAGGTGCTATTGACAGCAAAGCCAGTGGCAGATTAACAATGTGTTGTCCAGTCCTGTGGCCTCCAAAATTGGCAACTTGTAAAGCTAATTAAAAGCAAGTGAAGCTAGAAGATTTATTTATTTTTTCTCTTCATTATAGACATACAGGTGTAGCTAAAAGTTAATTTCATGTTGCCTCTAAGGTAACTAGCGTGATGGGCTATCCAGCTTTGACACTTCCAGAATCTATGTTCTAGGGTTTGAGAAATAAAGAGATCTGGATCCAGGATGTAACTAGTCAAAAATGTAATATTAAAATTAAAATACCTTTGAAATTTGTGACAAGATTTTTTTTTAATTTTTTTTTTTTTTTTACAGTACTGGGGATCGAACTCAGGACCCTGCGCTTGCTAGGCAAGCGCTTATTCCATTGAGCTATATCCCCAGCCCCTATGACAAGATTTTAGGTCTAAATATTTTTTTTAATTTCTTAAGTGTGTGCTATGCACACTTTCTAATGCATAATTACAGAGGATGCATTGAGTATCACTTGCCTTTTGCCTTTTTGTTCAAATCCAATTTTCTTCAAGCTGCAGAATAGAATTGTATCAAGTTTAAATTTACTTTATCTGGAGACTCAATTGAAACACTGAAACTGACAAAGAAAATCAGTTGAAGTCATTTAAGTTTTGATCAAAAAAGAAAGCACAATCAATCAAACCACCACTCTCATTTCTCAAAACCCAGAACAAGCATCACAAGCCCCTGCTAACAACTTTCCCCACATTCAAGTTGGCTAATGTCATCTTCTTTCCAACTACCATTTCATTTACCCCTTACAGCCCTTGAAACCTTTATATAACTTTTGCTCTATAAGCAGATAAAACAGATTTACAAATAATCCAATACCATTCTTAGTTTATTCTGAGAATTTTGTGAAATATTTTCACCAAAAATGACCTTCTTAACAGGTGAATGGATCACACTACCATCCTCTCAAACCTTTCTGAACACCCTGCTCAGGGGGAGGAACCCGCTCTGCCCAACTCTGTTATGGGCAGTTCTGGCATGTCCTTTCTTCCTCCTCCTTCCCATAGGCTCCATCCTCCAGAATGAACTAAGGAACAAGAGTCTCCTATCACAGCAGAGTTTAGGACAAGCGAGCTTCAGACTGAATTCCATCAAGCACTTATAGAAAAATAATAACTATTATTCATAATTTATTACAAAAATTTAACAGGAGGGAATTCTTCCAAAAAGAAAACTACAAGCCAATATACTTGGAAAACATAGATGCAAAAATTTTTCAACAAAATACTAACAAATCAAGTCCAGCAGAGTAAAATATCATTCACCATGATCCCACAGAATTCATCTCGAGGATGCAAGGGTGATTCAACACATGCAAAAAATAAACAAGATATACCACATCAGCAGACTGAAACACAAAAGTCATGTGATGATCTGATCATGTGCAGAAAAACATTTCATAAAATTCAGTATCCTTCCTGGTAAAAATTCTGAACGAAAGAGACATATCCCACCATATTATAAAGGCTATTATAATAAATACAAAACTACCATCACATTGAATGAATAGCTGAAAGTGTAACATTGCTGTATTCTGATAGCAACTCATCTGCAAAAGAACTCCGGGAAGCAATCCCATATACAAACGTTCCAAACAACCAGAATAGCCAAAGCAAGTTGAGCACAAGAACAAATCATGAGGCATTATAGCACCCAATTTCAAAACATAATAGAAACCGTAGTGATCAAAACAGGCATGGTATTGGCTTAAAAACAATGTGTAAGAGGGGAAACAAAGAATGCTTATAAATAAATCACCACATGTAAGAAAATTGAACAATTTTTAAAAACCCTCAAATACCCAACTCAAAAGTGGGCAACAGGTCTAAATAGACATTTTCAAAAGATAACATAGAAATGGACAAGGAGGGGCTGGGGATATAGCTCAGTGGAATAAGCGCTTGCCTAGCAAGCGCAGGGTCCTGAGTTCGATCCCTAGTACCGCAAAAAAAAAAAAAAAAACAGAAATGGACAAGGAGTATATAAAAAATGTTCAACATCACTAATCATCAAGGAAATGCTAGCAAAACCCCAGTGAGACATTATCTCATCAAGAAGACAACAGGTGACACGTGCTGGTGGGGACGTGGAGCAGAGGGAGCTGTTGCACACAGCTGGCAGGAATATAACTAAGACATCTGTTATGAAACACAGTATGAAGTTTCCTCAGAGAGTCGAAAAGAGAGCTGCCATGTAATCCAACCGTCAAACTACTAAGTATTTATCTGAAGAAAATGAGATCAGTGTGCTGAAGAATACTGTACTATCATGTGTGTTGCAGCCCTGCTCACAACAGTCGGGAGATGACAAAAACCTATGTTTTTACCAACTGAAGAACAGATAAAAAAATCATAAAAAAAAAAGAAATTGTGGTACATATGTGTAAAAGAGTACCATTCAACTATAAAAAGGAAAAAAAAACTATAAAAAGGATAGAATCATCTTATATGGAACAACCTGGACAAAACTGGAGTCTATTCCATTAAGTGAAATAAGCCAGGCATAGAAAACAAATAGCACATGAGGGGTATGGATCGATGTGTGGAACTCAAAAGCTGAGAGTGGAATGGTGCAGAGCAGTGTCTGGGGAGAAGAGGTGAAAGGAGATGCGGGGAAAGGTTGAACAATGGGAAGTTAATCCAGCTAAGGGGGGCAAGGAATTCTGGTAACTACAGATACTGATACTGTGTTACGTGTTGCGGAAAGCTAAAGGAAAGGGTTGTGAATATTTTCACCACAGAGAATAATGCTAAAGACATTAGATGGTGCCAGGCATATAGCTCAGTGGCACAAGACCCTGCCTGGCAAGTGCAAGGTCCTGAGTTCGATTCCCAGTACCAGAAAAAAAGACAATAGATATGCTTACTTTAATTGGAATATTACAAAATGTAAACGTGTATCACAACATAACATTGTACTTTATAAATATGTATGATTATTGTCTTCATTAAAAAGCAAAGATACATTTTAAAACCATGAACAGACAAGAAGTTTTCAGGAAATTATAAGATTTTACAAATTCAACTGTTTAGAAAACATAATGTAAAAGATACTATACCTTCATACTTTGCTCAAAATATTGAATTTTTTACTTTAAAGATAAAACAATAAAAATGATACAGAATTTCAAAACAAGAGGATAGAAAATTAACAATGGTTGTTATATATCACTATCTTCAAAGTAGTTGCTCTGATTAACAGATACAGGCATGCAAAATTGATCAAAAGTGTAAACATATATACTCCCCTTCCTTCTTAATGTTTGTTTTTAATCAACAAGAAGACCCAAGTTACAACATGGAAGGAAAAACATAACACAGTAAATATCATCCAAAGAAGAGTTGCTTTTGCAGCTCATGTAGGACGTGAGTATGTGACACTAATTGAAAATGGAGATATACGTTTCTAGTCTACTAACAGAGGCTGTCATGGCGAACTCCATGGCAACAGGTCATACCTAGAATCCAGGCTCATTCCCTCAGTGATAAGTTCATCAGTATGCTTTGTTTTTATGGCAGGGTCAGTTTAGTGGAGGAAATCGCATTGCTTCTATGAAAGAAGAATAATTATATTCAAAGGGGAAGTTTTAATGTGCAATCTGCTTCCGTAGTAACACGACTAGAAGTATGCACTATTTCCCCATTGGGGTAATCACATAGGAAATGAATCTTCCTAAGGCAGTTTACTTCACTGTAGTTAGACATGTCTACTTAGAGTGTTCCTATCTCTGACATATGTGGACATTCGATGCAGTAATATACACAAATTCACATTTTCATTCTCTGAAGCATATTTAAATGCCTTTCACATTTTGAAGTATCTCAATACATAAGAAACAAAAAGAAAAATAGATGAGGTGTAGACATTTTACTTTATGTAAAAATATTTCTTTTTCTCTAACATCATCTTAGAATTGATTCAATTTTCTTTTACATACAAATGTGAACACCTTTGTTCTTTGAGGAGTAAAGATATATCTTATCTAAGCACTTCTTTTCTGTAAACTTTGATAGACTTCACACAAGGAAAATTACTTTGAGATCTTCAATAATTTTAAGGGTGAAAAGTTCTGAAAGCAGAATGTTTGGGAGCGTTGATCCAATGTGTCAGTGAAGCTCTGCTCCATGTTTCCCTGACTTAAAAGGCAAGATACAGTGTTAATACACAGATGAACTCCAGTCCCAAGTGTTTCTGGTGTGAAGGAAATAGGCTACTCCTGGTAAGCTTTAGAACATAAACTGCTATAGACTGTATTAAATCATCTTGGAGTTCTCCTAATCTTGTACATAAATTTATTAATAATAATTTCAGTGTATTAGTTTTACCTAGACTTACATTTTGTCAGATATGAGATTCTTGCTGCTAATGAACAAGAACTTTGCTTTTTAAATACATAATTTACCCAAACAGTCCCCTCATGCTTAACTTCTTATTGTGCATATATAACAGGTTCCCTTCATTTACAGTCTCTTTATGGAAATGGGGGTTGCTTCCATGTCCTGACTATTGTGCATAATGCTGCTGTGCACATGGAAGTGCAAATAACTATTTGAGGCCAGTTATTCTTTTGAATCTATACTTAGGAATTGTATCATTAAACCATCTAGTAATTCTAGTTTTGACTTATTGAGGAGTCTCCAGACTGCTTTCCATGTTAATGAACATTCCACTATTTGTATTTATAAATATTTTAATTTCCCCACAGTCTCACCAATACTTACCTTTTCTTAAATAGTAGCCTACCTAACAAGTATGAAGTAATATGTCATTACAGTTTTTATCTACATTTCCTAAAAATTAGTGATAATGAAACATCTTTTCATGTATCTGTTGGTCATTTGTATATCTTCCTTAGAAAAATCACTATTCTTTTTCCTGATTTTTAATCAGGTAATCACATTTCTTTGCTTTTAAGTTGTGAGAGTTATACATTTTAGATATGAGCCCGTCATCAGATACATCATTTATAAGTATTTTCTCCCAAGTTTATAGGATGACAATCCAAAGAATATAAGGGCAGCCAAGCATGCAGCTCAGGGGCACAGCACCTGCCTGGAGAGTGCAAGGCCCTGAGTTTGATTTCCAGTACAGAAAAAAATAAGAATAAGAGGACAACCTTTGGATCCTGTTGTTCCTTTTGCTGCCTAGAAATGTTTTTGCTTGTAGCAGTACAACTTGTCTGTTTTGGCTTCTGTTTCCTTTTCTTTTGGTATAATGCCCCCCCAAATTATTACCGGAATGAATGGCATGATTTCCCCCACGTTTTCTTCCTGGAAGTTTACACACACATATATATATTAGCACTATCATACTTTTTCAATTACTGTATTTTGTCTTTTACTATATTTTGAAATCAATAAAGGTAATGCCTCCATCTATCAGAAGACATTTTCATGGATGAGTTGACTTAATAATTGTTTAAATGTCCATATATTTCAGAATGACCTATAGATTCAGTACAATCCCATCAAAACCCAATGATATATTTAACAGAAATAAATAAAACCCTAAGCGTTTTATAAAAACCACCATAGCTCTTCTGACACCCAAGAGACCCTCAGCTTTGTTCTCTGTCTACTCAATTCTTACTCATTCCTTAAGCCCTGTTAACTACTTTATTATTTGACTATCCTAAGAACAATGGTCTTTACTTCTTGAATTTCCATGCTTTTTATTTTGCTTTTACATTTCTGTTAATAAATTAAATTTATTTAAAGATCAAATTGTTCATATTTTGTTTGAAAGTAATTTTCTGTAAGGCATGAACAAAAAGTCCTAGAGTACCAGTAAGAGACTAAATAAAGGCAAAGCTTTCTGTATGATTAATTACTATTCTGGTCTCTGCAGTGTGTTCCAGGTCTAGTAGTAGCCCTGCCACTGCAGAGTCCTAGACTGGAGACCCATTTTCAGTCACCTTGTAGGAACTGAGAACCATAGATGTGCGTGCAAACCTCAGTGGATGTTCTCAGTCATGGACGCTCACAGCAGTCAGGCTCATCATTCCTGCTTTTATCTCTGATGGTGTGAAATAACTGAGGTCTGACGTGTAATACAACTTGCACTCACCTCCTAGGAAATTCAGAACATCCGCTGACTTTAATAGGTTGCCATGACTCAGACTGGCTAGCAAAACCAAGAGATTCTTTCAGAAAAAGTATAAGGTTGTTCAATTTACCCACCTCCTCACTGAGAGGAAGAAGCCCATTCCTAAAGTGTTATCAGGTGTGATTTTAGTAATGTCATTGCATATTTCACTACTTTTGTAAATCCAAGTTTAGAGTGATATTACAGTACATCCTCAGTGAGTGTAGTCACTAAAGGTGAACTTGTCGAGTTTTTGAATTAGAAATCTGACACTTTTTTTCATAAACAAGTGGGAAGCAAATCAGCAAGTCCCAGTAGTGAAACAGAATTACTGACTTAATGGTCACAGGCAACTGACTTCACCACAAGCCCCTCTGTTTCCAGTGAATAGGTGGCATAAACAGAAAAGCCATGGGAGGAACTGTGGATCTTGGTTACTATGGAAACACAAACAGCTACACACATTTACTTCAGACTCCTCAGAGATGCTGAGAGTTTGCTTTCATAGATGTGTCTCATAATAATAGCATAAAGGAGATACTGCTAAAAGTCTTTAAATATGTGAAATACACAAAAGAAATCACTGGGAAATTTCTCAGAATCTACATTAAGGCCCAGCAGTTGGTTTTGGGTTTTTTTTTTTTTTTTCAGCAAGTATGGTATAGTGAAAAACAAGGCAATTCAGTCAGAAATACTGCAGACCTTAATCATTGCAGGGCCCTTGAGAACACATTTATCCTCTCTGCCATTTAACTTCATATTTCCATAAAATGTACAAGATCCAACCCCATTGGATATAGAATCAGATGGAAATAAACTGAAGGAGATGACTGTAAATCAACTGCACAGTTTTTAATATCCATAGGTATAAGATAGTGAGTATTTTTGAAGGCAGAGCCTGGATAAGCAAGATGCAACCAGCTCTCTTCACTGACAGACTATCTCAGTTCAGTTAAATGATGAAAGTTCTGTCCCCTGGAAGGACATCTTCAACAAGAATAAGCACACTGCTTTGCAAAATATCACATAAATAGATAGAAAATCTATGGTTTTGATATTTTTATAGTGAAGCCCATAAAAATAACTACTGGTGGGAGGTGCATGTCTGCTGGGTGTTGGGTTGACTCCTCCCCTGCTTCAGAGACTGTCCAATCAGGTAAACATAGAAGGAGGGATGTGAAGGATTAAGAACTGGAGGTCAACTTGTAACACCCAGCTGAACTGTACCAGCATAGTGCTGGGTGTGGGAGGCCACCTGAGGATTTTTGCCAGCAGCATAAGAGGCTGTTGGAAGTTGGTAGAAGTCATTGGAAGCTGTTGGGAAGCTGTTAGGGAGCTGCTGGTTCTCTTGGACTATTCTGCCAGAGGACCACAAGGTCCATGCTAGCTTTCCTGATGAACTTGGCTGTTCTTGCCAGAGGAGGAGTTCAGGACCTTGTTATCACTGAGAATGGCTACAGTTCACTTTGGTGGAGCTCTGGTCCTCACTTTGAGCATCACTTCCTGACTTTGGAGAGGAAGATTGTGCACTGCTCAGCCTCCTGGAGAAGCTTGTCCTGTTAGCTTTCCTAAAGGGAACTCAGCTTCTCTCATCAACAGAGGAGCTCAGGACCTCACTGTCACTGAGGATGCTTATGGTACTTTTCAGGGGAGCTCTGGTTTTTACTTTGAGCATTGCTTCCTGGTTCTAGTTCAGATCCCTCAGCCTAATAGCACAGATCTTTCATCTCATTGGCACAGACTTTCTAGGTTCCACTACTGACCTTCGGGCCTTCCGTGTGCAGATCTGTGTAACAGGCCCCCATGAGACATTGTCATGGGCTCTAGGCCACCAGATGAACTTATGGGAGTCACTGTTGTGGGTTCTAGGTCTTCAGTTGCACTCCTGCAGGACATTGTCATGGGATCCAGACCCTCAGCTGGATTCTTTGTGGTCTTTAGTATGTGGACAGATTTTCTGCACTGTCTTTTTGTATGTGATTCTTTAGGTGATTATTATAAATAATCTTATAAAATATGTGCCCTGTATTATATTTTTCCCCTTGCAAAATCCCAAATTACAACAGGAGGTGAGCAGATTCCCATAGCTCTGAATCAGTGCAAGAAATAAATTAGAAAGTGAAAAAGAAATACTGGAAAGAAATCAAAGATGTGTAAATATGCTAAGACATTATTGTTTCTCCACACTGGATTCCCACTGTCAGTAATTTTTTCACAGAAAAAGGATTTCTGATATTTATGCTAATGCTGGAACTGGCAAGCGGATTATACCTAGAAGCAGTTACTGAACCAGGTGCACCTGCTTGTGGGACCCTGGCAACACGGGCGAGGGTGGGTGAGATGGGTTGCTGCTAGCAGGGGACATGGTGATATCTCTGGGAGCCCCATTCCATCATGACACAGGCCACCAGTAAAATTATCAGTTTAAGGATTTTACTTTCACTAATTTACATTATTTGAAACATTTTAGTTCAGATTATTGAAAATATACTTTACAAAACGTACCTCATTTTTATGTATGTCTTTTAAGTTTTATCACCATAATTATAACGATAACCAAAGTGTGAACTATTTGAAATAATTGCCATGAATGTGGCGTGTCATTACGAATGTTTATGTATCAAGGACTCATAGAAAAAAACTGCACCTCATTTAACCCTTGGTTTAAAAACACCTTAAAATTCAGACATTATATATTGCAGGTGATTTTATTAAGTATTTTTACTTTTACTGTCAATTAATCCAAAATATCACCAATGGGAGATATCACATACTGCAAGGAGAAAGCTTCAGGAAGGAGAGCCGTCCACAGGACACTGCTGCTGACTGTCTTTTCAGATGAGGTTTCTAGAACGGATTTTCCTTAAAGAACTGTAATTCAAATCATGTGATATAGGTGGCAGTTAATGCGTCTGCTTAGAAAATGTGAACTTAGATTTTGTCGAATCTAACAAAAATAGCAATGTAAACAGATGCAAAAAATAAAAAGCCCAGCCATAATTTACAAATTTTACACCAATTAAAAGGATATTTTGAATTCAGTTATATGATTGGCTCCCTGGATTGATATTTCTATATGATGTCAAAGTAGTTAATGCATGAATCTCTTAAAAGTAAATTGATTTTGTATCTTTCCACTTTGCTAAACTTATTTATCAGTTCTACACGAGGAATTTTTAGGGGGCTCTCCTGGGTAAATTTATCAGATCTACCTGGTATTTTGTTTGTTCCTGTGTGTGTGTTTGTTACTGTGGCTATATATTACAACTGTAATCTGGTATTTTGATGCCTTCCTCTTTACTCTTTCTGCTCAGGATTGCTTTGCATATCTTGGGTCTCTTCTGGTCCTATTTGCAAATAGAGATAGTTGTGCTTCTTCCTTTCCTATTTGAATACCTTTTATTGTTTGCTTTCCGGATTATTCTGGATAAAGTTTGCAGTATTATATTGAACAGGAGTGGTGAAATTGGACAAAACTGAAATATCTTCAGGTGTTTCCATCTCAGTATGATGTTGACTACAAATTTGTTTTATTTGGCTTTTATCAATTTGAGGTAGGATTCTTCTATACCTACTTTGCTCTGGGTTTTTATTATGAAGTGATGCTGGATTTTGTTGAAGGCTCTTCTGTGTCTATTGAGATGATCATATGATTTTTAAATCACAAATCAATTCCATTCCTGTACACAAATAATGACCCCTCCACAGAGGAATCAGGAAATCAATTCCATTCATAATAACTTAATAAATGAACCACATAGGAATCAACCTAACGAAGGAGAGGGAAAGCCTCTAAAATGAAAACAAGAAAATACTGAAGAAAGAAACTGAAGAAGACAGTAGAAAAGGGAAAGATATCTCTCATTTTTAAATTGGAAGTATGAATAACAAAAATGGCAGCAATATTACCAAAAATTACCTATAGATTTAATGCAATCTTCATTAAATTACTAACAACATTCTTTATAGAACTAGAAAAAGCAATCTTAATTTTCTTATGGTATCAGAAGATAGTCAGAAAAGACAAAGCAATCCTGAGCAAAAAGCCAAAAGGAAAGTGTCAAAATACCAGATTACAAGTTACACTACATAGCTACAATAAAACAACAACAAAATGGTAGTGGCACAAAAATATACATGTAGCACAAACAAACAGAACAGAAGACACGGATGAAAACCCACGCATCTACAACCATTGCATTTTTGACGAGGCCAAAAATGTAAGCTGAAAAAAGATAGCCTCTATAAAAAGTCATACTAAGGAAATTGGATTTCTACTCACAGAAGATAGAAGCTAGATTCCTACCATTCTCCCTAAAGTGAAAGCAAATCAAAATAGATTGAAGTCCTAGACACAGTAATAAGAACTTTGAGAATGTTTGAAGTTCACATTGGGGGATCATTTAAAGCAATAAGCACAGGCAATGACTTCCTGAATAGAACTCCAGTAGCACAAGAAATAATATCCAAAATCAATGAGTGGGATTATGTCAAAATAAAAAACTTCTGAACAGCAAAGTAAACAGCAGTGGAAGAACAGCTACAAACTGAGGGAACATGTTTTGGTAACTACTCTTCTGATAGGTTAGTATGTAGAGTACAGTATTCTTCATAGAACTCAAATAATGAACCCCATGAGACAAGGAACCCAATAAAAATGGGCAAATAAACTAAACGGACACTTCTAAATGAAGTATAAATGGTAGTAAGTAAATTTTAAGAAGTTCAAGGATTTTAGCCAGTAGAAAAATGCCAAATCAAAATAGCTGTGAGATACCATCTTACCCCAGTCAAAATGACATTCATCAGTATCACACAAAGTAACAAATGCTGTCCAAGGTGGTGAAAAAGAACCTTTTTACATTGTTGGTGGGAATGTAAAATAGTATAAACAATATGGTAATCAGCATGAAAATTCCTCAAAAAGGTACAATAGAAATGTCATTTGACCCAGCTATACCTTTCTTGGGTAGAGTCCCAAAAGAATTAAAAGACATTACGCTACAGTGATACACACATACCCATTGTTACACAGTAAAATTCATATATATATATATATATATATATATATATATATATATGTATATATAAAACTTGACCATATATGCATATATATAAATGAATTGCACTTCATAAAAATGGAATGTATGTATAAAACATGAGCAGAAAAAAGAATGAAATTGTCTAATTTCCAAGAAAATCGATGGGACTTGTGACCATGGTGTCAAGTGAAGTGAGCCCAACTCACAAAGTTAAATATCACATGCTTTCTCTTACATGAGAAACTCAAAGTAAATAAGCAATGATAGGAAACAGACTCTTAGAGATAATGAACTGGATCAAGGGAGTGGGCAGGGGAGAGGGGTAATGGATTGAAAAGTGAGCAAGATATGTTCTATGCATGTAACAACTTCTTAAAACAAGCATCAGTATTTGTAATCTATGATTGTACTAATAAAAATTTAAAAAATGGAATTAGTCTAAAAACTATTTGTATAAGTGTGTAGCTATATAGTTTTCTAGCTGAGTGTATAGTTGTGTGTGGGTTTGGTTTTCTTTGTATATGTTGGAGTAGAATTGTATCTATGTGAGTGTATGTGTGAGTAAATGAGAGAGGAGAGTAAGAGGAAGTGAACCTGTCTCCTGTTGTCCAACTTTAAAAAATTTTTTTTTCTGGTACTAGGAATCAAACTCAGGACCTTGCATTTTCACATGCTGCACATCCCACCCTGTGAAGTGTGGAGTTAACTTGAAAATCTTCTTTGAATTCATAGACATCTAACAGACAGTCTTTAAAAATAATTGTATCCTGGTTTGATTCAGTAATTAAGACCAGATTACATGAGCTCGGGAACCACATGCAGAGTACAAGGTCTTCCATCCTGCGTCCTTGAGGGGCTGCCAGGCTCCACCTAACCCGGCCCCACCTGTTTGTAGTTTTTCAGTGAGGGTCACTGATGTGTCATTCTGTGCACTGCATAGCTCTGGGGAAGTCTTAAGACAAAAAGTCCTCTTCCTAAATCAGGGAAGGCTGGCTAAGTCAAAGTTTACTCTGCCGACCCCAGAAAAGGGTGCGAATAACATGACTGTGCTTTACAAGTCCCAACTAGGATGCAACACAATATGAGGTGTTACTGGAATATATTTTTATAGAAAACATAGTTGATATCTTGGTACAAAGTACAGGTAATTCAATAGGCTTATGAACAAATTATTAGTAGACAGAGGAGTCTTCTGTAACCCTCTTCCTTGGAGATCGGCAGCTACATACGGACATGAATGCTGTAGTATTCTTAGCGTAACTCTGGTCGCTTTATAGTGCAGTGCCTTGATTCGCCTATGGATTGGTCTTATTAGAAGAATTCAATTTAATCTGGAAGGACACTGAAGGAAGTCTGGTTCTAATGGCAGAGACTTAATTTTGGCACAGGAGTCTCAACCAGAAACATGATTTTCAGTGTTAGCCAGTGGTGTTCTGCCACGCTGCTAATAGGCATTCATTTGGTCCCTGATGAAGAGGAAGGGAATCAGTAGAAGCATCCATGCCAAACTTTTACAGAAATCCTTGCCATCGGCAATAGAGTTCAAATAGAGCAGTGTTACCCTGCAGGGCCCTGTATGTAGAAGCTGTTTGCCCTTCACATTTATTTGGCAATGTTCTGTGAAGTCTTGCCATTCTAGTGCATCAGATTCCAGCAGAGGACAATTGCTCTGTGCGCCTTTTTCCCCACAAGGGTGACTTTCATTAATTTGGGTCTCTATATTGACCATACATATTATACCTAAGTAATTATGTCACAAAGATGAAAGATTTCTAGAAAAAAATGTTGCCTATGAGTAACAACTATAAATAATACATTAGCAGAATTAAGGACAGGCACCTGGAATGTGAGTGCTTAACAGATACTAGTGGTCATTGTCTAAAAATAAACATAAAGCCACAAACAGCAGGAAGAGTGTTTTCATCCTCAATTTCAAGTATACAGAATAAATTGGATGGACAAGAAGGGATAGAAATTTTTTCAAAGGTCATTTATTTAAAAGGGGACAATTCTATTTGCATCTAAAGCAATTTAATTGGCTGATTTTCAGAAACTATATAAATTATGATTTTATGAGCCTTTGAAGTTAAATAGTAGTTTAAAGCATGCCCTTGTGAAAGGATGGGTTTAATGTTCTTTTAGATTCCTTTACCATTTCAGGAAGACAATAATCTCTAAATCAGTTGAAAGTAGAATCTTAGGCAACAAAGTATTTTAATTGTGTTTACTTCCATAAAGCATAGGTTAAATTAAAAAAACAAAAATCTAATAATACAAAAGCTCCAGAAAAAATTGAAAAATAATCTTTTTCTGAAAGTGATTTAAGTGAGCCAGGTGTGGTAGTGCACACCTGTAAACCCAGCACTCAGGAAGCTGAGGAAGGAGAATCCTTGTAAATTTGAGACCAGCCTAGGTTAAATGAGCTCAAGGCCAGGCTGAACTGTATATGAAACTCTGTCTCAAAAAAGACAAAAAAAAAAAAAAAAGTGATTTAACTAATTTACCTAAATGTAGACATTATGTTGTGTATGCTACTGGAGAATTATGAGCAGCAGCTCCAGGGGAAATCACAGAGTAGAAGAACACATGACTCAGAGTCTTACAAACACCCTTAGATGGATCTACCAAAGTCACTATTATACATTTACCCTCAAGTTTATTGTATTTATTTTAAAGAAAAATTCATACTGATACATCTATTAAGATAATAATAAAACCACACTTGCTATCACACACATCTAATCCCAGGAGTCTGGTAGGCTGAGGCAGAAAGATTGCAAATTCAAGCCTAGTCCAGTAACTATGTCTTAATGAGACCCTATTTCAAAATTTAAAAAAAGGAATCAAAAAGGTATGACTGTACCTCAGTGCAAAGGTCTCAGTTCAATATTCAGTATTGACAGGAAAAAAAGCAACAACCAAAAAGATAATGATAAATGTAAAAGAAGATAAATGTCTATACTATAAACACTTAAAAGTGAATATGGTGTCTTTTTTTAAGTTCATGGGGGAAGGGAGTTTAGAAATTACAATTCAGTGCCCAGCTAAGCTGGCATTCAGAACAAATAAAATCAATTTCAGACATAAGAGATCCTACATGCCTACCTCTTCCATTTGGAAAATGAAAACAGTATCTACTGAAGATCCCTCCTTTTAAAAAAGGCAAGTAAATGTGAGATCCAAGAAACAGAATCTTACACCTAAATGCATTGGAAAAAAATAACTATAAAACACTACTGACCACAATTGGGTAAGTTTTCTAAATTAAACCACTGAAACAATAGAATGATTTACTTTTCTCAGTTATTTATAGAGGTGTTTAAAAAGTGATGGTGAAATGCTGAAGAATTTACATGAAAATGGCTATAGATGAAAAACCATATAAAAAGTCATAGTTGGGGGCAGATTCTGGTGCTCGACTGCAGATGTCAAATATGCCCAAGTACCGTATGTGAGAGGCTTGTCCCAGGGTGGCACCTCCAGGAGGTGCTGTAGACTTCTAGGAAGTGGGGGACCTTTATACTGCTGGGCACCTGCCCATAAAGGGGAGGAGCTGCTCTCACCAGAGGTTATCTGATCTTGGACTCCAGAACACTGAGCCAGAAAAAAAACTTTTCATATGTTAATTGCCTCATTATCATAGAAAGCTGACTAATGTAATTAGGTATATAAGGAGAAGAAGATTGGGGCAAAAGATAGAAATATTTTACTTTCTATTTAATATGGTTCTATAATTTTGAGTTATTCAAACCATGTTTATGCATTACAGATTCATGGTCCAATTACTAAATCTCTCAGGGCCTGATGTACTTCCGAATTAGAAATTTCTCCATATTATATAACATCCCAGGAAGGCCTGGGAGAGTGCCTTGTTACCAAATGCTGTACAGGAGGTATACATTATACCCACCTTGTGTTAGCACAGGCAGATGTGACAGTGAAAGATTTCTCAACATTTTTGTTTTTTACAGCAGCAAATGGGGGTTGTGGTTCTTTGAGTAACAACCTAGAGTTAGACACACACACAGGATCAGAGTAAAGTGCACGTGATTCATTTACCTTTGAGCTAGTTTACTGCTCCTTTTCTGTTGAAGTCCACACTGTGACCAAGTGGACAGAGAAGCCATGATAACCAAAGAAATTACACCTTGTAAATTAATCAAATACACATACACATGTTGAAGTAACTGCAGTGATAAAACACTAAAGCAATTTCAGAGGCCATCAAGCCTCTGAGTTTAGATGGCCAAGTTTCTGTAAGTCTAGCTTAGAGCAGTGTACCGGGAGGTCTCCAGTAGGCAATTTCACGGAGAAGAACTTGTGGAGCTCATAAATTTTCCACTGAGGCTTTTTTTTTTTTTTTTTTGGTCATAGATAACTTATTCACATTTTCTACTAAGGATTATACTTTTTACTTCTGAAAAAAAACTTATTCTAGATAAAATAGCAGATCAAATAGTAAATGGTACAACTCAACCAAAACCAGAGAATACAGCTTGTGTAATAACAGAACCAGGGAGCCAGATGCCCACTGTGTACCATGTATGAAAGCAACACAGACTGGTCACATCAAAGTAGGCAGACGCACAGTTAGTGAACATCTCCACCACCCCTGAGCTCAGCGTTATGTGTTTGGGAAATTGATGCGTTGTGGGGACTAGATGGTATCACACCACCACAAAGAAGGGAGAGCAATAATATCCTCAGTCGCTTATAGTAGAAATGTGAAGGCAGAACCTAGTTACTAGGAGAGAACTGAAAGCAATGGGTAGGAATCTGTGCTGAGAGATTGGGGCAATAAATGCTGATCAGGGTATGCAGTGAAGGCTGTGCATAGCATTAATGCTTATTCGATGTCAGGACTTGATTTCAGCCTTAAACTAGTTTCAGCAAGTCCCACCTACCATCATGACCCCCTTTATTAATCATAGGAATGTCAAGGTTACTGTAATAACTAGGACTTGGAAACCTCAGAGAAGTTTTATTTGACTGTGAAAGGCCATCCTGGGAGACAGTGACAGTGGCTTCACCAGGCTACTCTGTTGTCACAAATCTGGGTTCTGCTGAATTCCTGCTCTTTGGACTGTTCCCAGGTCCCAGGTGGGATGCAGAGCTGATTCTCTTTATGAAGGTCATGATATCCACTGACAGAGAAGAAAGAAGGAGAGGCCTACAGACAGCAACTGTTACATGAAGGTGCAGTCACGTAAACAGTGAGAAGCATGCCATTGTCCTTGGCCGCGTGGCATAGAATATTTGCAAGACAGTTCAGGTCAAGGAGAGTACTAGGAGGGCAGCATGAAAGGCACAGTTTAGACCAGGTCATGATGAGTTCAGGAGCCTTAATGGTCAGCAGAAAGAGTTTGGTAGTTATTATGTTAGAGAACAAGTATTCTTCACTGATGTAGGGAACAGAGAAGAGACTCAGAAAAAGCAGATTTTTAGAAAATGAGTGAGATTGTGAGGTATAAATTTGGAAAACAGAATAAAAACATTCTGGGCAGAAATACTAGGGTTAATCATCTGAGTTCAAAAGGATAGGGAATTTAGACCGGAAGGGAAACTTGAAAGAGAAACAGTGATGAATGTGAAAGATTATTTTTAGGTACACAGTCTAGGCTGGGCTTTAATCCACAATCGTTTTGCCTCAACCTACCAAGTGCTGCAGCTACAGGCATGTGCCACTATGCCCCGATGTGAGAGACATTTTAAAACAACTTCAAGGTACTATCATGACTAGCTACTAAATGGGCATAAAGAATCTCAGATGGTTTCCCAAGTTTGAGATTTGCAAAGAAAGATATGCCCAAAACACAACAGATTTGAGGAGAAAAATCAAGTTGGATTTTTTTAAACATGAGGCAAGTCTGGTGTGCCCCAAGTAAAATGTCCAGCAGGCAGTGCAAGGACAGTAGTAGGCCTGATAAGGTTTAGATCCAGCATCCATGTATGGACTGGCCACAGCAGGTCTCAGTTGCTTCTATGGAGGGGTGATTATACACCCGTTTTCATTACACCCTCAGGCATATCCTTGTCTTATGAATAGATTAAATATTTACATATCCTTGAAAGTTTCACAAGAGGTTTGTATTGTTAACTGTTAACTTGCACTTTGTGAACTATACACAAGAAATCCATGACTGAAGTCTCCATCACAAAAGGCCAGCACTTCTTCAGCACCCAACACACATAATGAATGGAGTGTTGGACAAGGATGCTTTAATCCTTCAATTATACAAAAACACCTCTTAACACCTCCCTTTTCCTGTCCTAGTTCTTGAATTTCTATCCTGAACAAGCTGAATAAGACATACATAAATTTAAAATACATTACATAGATAAGAAAATGTATACACCTTTCTTTTTTTTATTAAATGTAAGTACTCTGAAAATTTTTGTTATAATTTAACATTATTTTTTAAAAACTTTATCTGCATGAACACTTGGATCTGGTAAACATTTTATTTATGCAGATCTTCTAAAGCCTGATTATAGGCTTTTAAGTAAAAATTTAAGAGACTGAATAAAACAAAAGAAATTTGGGGCTGGGGATATAGCTCAGTGGAATAAGCGCCTGCCTAGCAAGCGCAGGATCCTGAGTTCAATCCCCAGTACCGCCAAAAAAAAAAAAAAAAAAAAGAAATTTAAGCTATGAATAATAAATATTTAAACACAGAACTGGCAAGACATTTTATTTCAGAGCGTGATGTCAAATATCACTGCATCTGATGGCCTTGTGAAACAAATGCTGAATTTTCAAATTGCGAAAATTCAAGATAGACCTTCAAACCTTGAACACAGGGTTGTGGCTAACAATCACAAAAGGAAAGATCTTTTAAATATAAAAAGGAACAAGAAAATAACAATTCAAGAGCTGCAAGATGATGCAAAGAAAAGCAATATAATGTTGATAGTTGTTAATGATAAAGCAGGAGACAATACAAGTGACATAAAAACACTATTTGCAGATAATAGCAGAAAATTCCCCAAACATGGGAACAGAATCCAACACAAAGTGAGGGATATAGAACCCCAAATAGCCGTGACCAAAATAAATCTATACCCAAACATAAAATTATCAAGATCCCAGAAATTCAGTACAAAAAGTAAATGCTAAAAGCTGTTAGAGAAAATAATCACCTATAAAGGAAAGCCAATCGGAATCATGACCAACTTCTCAACATAAAGCCTCAAATGAAGAAGAGCTTAGAGTGAAGTATTTCAAGTCCTGAGAGAAAATAACTTCCAACCCAGAATGACATACCCTCCAAAACTATCTTTCAAAATTAATGCAGAAATAAAATACTTCATGACAAAGAACAACTGAAGAAATTCATGACCATGAAACCAATCCTCCAAAGACAAATGAATGATATGCTAGTTGGAGGCAAAAATGACCACAATTTCAAGAACAACAGAAAGAAACCACCATAGAGGGCAAGCAATTAAACTGAGGGGAAAAGTAAGGGACCAACAGCAGGAAAATAATATGACAAAGATAAACCAATACATATCAGTTATAATCATCAGTGCAAATGACCTCAATTCACCAATCAACAGAATCAGATTGGCAAAATGGATCAAGAAACAATATGCCATATACAAGGAACACATTTTACTCAAAAAGAAACTCATAGTGAAAGTCAAAGGATGGAAAAACAATATTCAATGCAACAGGGACCCAGAAAAAAGCAGAGGTAGCTAATCTGTCTGTAGACAATGTCAACTTCAAAACAAAAATGATCAAAGGAAATAAAGAAGGTCATTACATACTTCTTAGGTGAAAACTTAAAGAGGAAGATAACAATTATAAATATATATGAACCAAACACAGGAGCACCCAACTATATAAGAAAATTATGAACAGACATGAAAAATCAAATAAGAAATAACACCTTTATAAAAGGAGACTTCAATAACCTTGTGGGACACAATGAAAGCAGTCCTCAGAGGAAAATTTATAGTGGTGAACTCTCACATCAGGACAACAGAACAAACAAAAATAAACAACCTTATGCTGCACCTCAGTCTTCTAGAAAAAGAAGAGCAAATCAAGCCCAAAGAAGAGAGGACTAAGAAAACAATACAAAGAATTAATGAATGAACAAGTTGGTTCTGTGAAAGAATAAATAATATTGATAAACCCTGGTCAACTTTATTAAAAAAGGAAAGAAAAAACTCAAATTCATGCGATGAGGAATGAAAAGGGTAAAATCACTACAGATCCTATAGAAACTCAGAAGATCATCAACACCTATTTTGAAAATCTTTACTCTCAGAGGATGGAAAACACAGAAATAAGATTCCTAGAAATGCATGTATTACAAAAGATGAATCAAAAAGTTATAAAAATTCTAAATAATTCAATATCAGTTAATGAAATAAAAACTGTAATTTAAAACTTTCCAAAAAGAAAATTCCAGGTCCTAATGGATTTATGGCTAAATTCTATAAGACATTTAGAGAAGATTTAATTCCAACACTCCTCAAACTGTTTAATAAAATTGAAAGTGAAGCAATCCTCCTGAACTCAATCCTAGAGGCAAGTATTACCCTGACACCCAAACCAGAGAAAATCCCAACCAAAACCAAAAAAAAGAACTATGGGCCAATCTCCTAATGAAGAGAGATGCAAAAATGCTCAATAAAATATAGAACAGAATGCAGCAAATCATCAAGAAGATTATGTACCTTAACCTAGTGAGATTCATCCCAGAAATGCAGGGATAATTCAATATAAGGAAATCAATAAACATAGTACACTATATCAACAGAGCCAAAGACAAAAATCAGAAGATTATCTCAATAGATGCAGAAAATTTTCATAAAATCCAACAATCCTGCATGATAAAAACCCTACAGATAATCATAATAGACGGCCTTTACCTTAATCTGATAAAAGCACTATGACAAACCAGTAGCCAAAGTCATAATAAATGGACAGAAAGTTTTTACTCTAAAATCAGGAACAAGACAAGGATGTCCACTGTCACCACAACTATTCAATATAGTTCTGAAAACATTAGCCAGAGCAATTTGATAAGAGACAGAAATAAAAGGAATAAGTAGATAAAGGGAAGGAGTTAAATTATCTGTCTTCACCGATGACATGGTACTCTACATAGCAAAAAACAAAAACTCCACCAAATGATCCTGATTTAATAACTAAATTTAGTAACATAGCTGGGTACAATGTCAACACTCAAAAATTAATAGTGTTCTTGTACACAAACAACAAACTGACTGAGAGAAAAACTAGGATAATGAGAACCTTCATAGTAGTATGCCAAGAATACTTAAGAATGAGTCAAACAAAGAAAGTAAAAGATCTATGTATCGAAATTTACTGTACTCTGAAAAAGGAGACCAAAACAATATCCAAAATGGAGAGATATCCCTTGCTCATGGATAAGAACAAAAATTGTGAAAATGACTGTACTCCAAAAACTGTAATACAGATTTAACTCAAATTTTATCAAAATACCATTAGCATACCTCACAGATCTAGGAAAAAAACATTCCTAAAATTCTTTTGGAACCCAAACAGACCTAGAATAGCCCAAGCAATCCTGGGCAACAAAGGCAAAGCAGGAATCCTAATTCCTGACCTGAAATTATACTACAAAGCTACTGTTATAAAATTAGCATGGCACTGCGAAAAAATGGACCTGAAGATCAGTGGAACAGATTACAAGATACAGCACAACTAAAAACACACTCAGCCACCCTATCTTTGACAAAGGTGCCAAATATGTTCACTGGAAGGATAGTCTGTTTAAGAAATGATGCTGGAAAAAATGGCTTTCCACATACTGAATACTAAAACTAGACCCATGTCTATCACCGTGCACTAAACTAAAATAAAAATGGATCAAAAATCTAAACATTGAGCTCGAGACAGGCTTGGCTCGTGCGAGTGCCAGGACTGCAGCTGCGAAGTTCAAACTGAACGTGTTGCTCTGCACTGCCCGGGCCGCAGCGTGACAGCGAAACTTGCCACTGCAAGGCACGGGTGAGCCCGTAGCGCTGGGTGCCCGAGGTGCTCGGCGCAGCATGCGGGTGTCAGCTCGGCCGGGTCCGCATGCCCCGAGGGTGCCCGCAGTGGGCCAGACCCTCCTGCCTCCAGACCCTGCTTGTCTCACCAGCAGCTGTGGCCAGAAATTGGCATTTTGGTGGCTGCAGTGCAGGGTGGACTCGGAGCCCGCGCTCCTCGGGCAGGCAGCGCTAATCCGGGCTGCAGACCAAGGTCCTGCTCCAGTCCCCGTCCCTGCTGCTGGCGCCCTCCTCGGTCTGCAGCCTGCAGGCACTGTGGCGTCTGCGGTCAGTGGCCCCTGCAAGAGCGCTGAGGAGACAGAGAAGTGCCGGGGAGCAGCAGATGGCAGGTGAAGCATGAAATATTAGCACTTTGGGACCTTCCTGCATGCATGGATTCCGGAATGGGTGAGCTGATTGCGCCCCACGATGGACCACATTACTGAGCGGGGGAAGAGCTCGGTCCCCAGGCCTGCAGGGACCCCTGGGCGGGCAGGGGAGCTGTTTACATGCCCCAGCCAGGTCTCTGGGTAGGGAATAGCTGAGGCCACAAAGCAGCAGCTGAGCAGCCTTTTGAGTGGAACTCTTAGCAGAAAGATTAAGGGATATTCCACCGAAGAGAAGGAGCCATTGGAGCAGCCTTTGCAACAGACCTTTGCCTGGTGAACTGCCTGGGAAATTTATAGCTCAATAGTTTGAATCTGATATACAAAAATGGGAAGAGAGAAGAACAAAATGCAGTCTCAGAACTCAACCCCACCCAGAACAAGTCTGGATGCGAGGATATAGAGGAACCAGGAAGCCACATACCTGCAAGTTCTGAAACGATTGCATTTGAAATAAAGAAACATCTCCATCAGGCCATAGAAGAGATTAAAGCAGAAATAAGCCACATATCTGCAATTTATGAAACAATTATGTCTGAAGTAACAAAACAACTCCATCAGGCCATAGAACAGATTAAAGCAGAAATTAGTCCCATACCTGCAATCTCAGAAACAACCACATCCGACGTAAAGAAACAACTCCATCAGTCCACAAAAGAGATTACAGTAGAAATAATCTCTCAGACAAAAAATGAACTGAAAACCATAATGGAAGAAATGTTCCACACACACTAAGAATAAGTAGATCAAAGAATAGAAGAAAATAGGAAACAAATTGAAACATTACAAGAGCAATTTAGGAATGAATTACCACGAATGAAACAGATCCAAAGAGATTGCCAGGAATTGAAAACTTCCACTGAAAGCTGGCAAAACCGCTTAAATAAAGCCGAAGATAGAATTTCAGATCTTGAAGACAGCATGGCAGCTAATGAACGTGAAAGGAAGGATCTCATAAAGTCATTAAGGATCCAAGAAAAATCAATCCAACAGCTGCAAGATGAGGCAAAAAGAAATAATGCTCAAGTTATAGGAGTTAGTGAAACAGCAGGAGGCAACACAAACAATATAAAAAGAATATTTGCTGAAATAATAGCAGAAAATTTCCCAAACATGGGAAAAGATACTGAAATACAGTTAATCGAGGCATATAGAACCCCAATGAGCCATAACCCAAACAAAACCACACACAGACGTATAATAGTCAAGATCCCAGACATCCAACAAAACAACACAATATTAAAAGCTGCTACAGAAAAGAAACGGATCACCTCTAAAGGAAAGCCAATCAGAATCACAGCAGACTTCTCAACAGAAACGATGAAATCAAGAAGAGCTTGGAGTGAGGTATTACGGATTCTGAGAAAAAACAACTTCCAACCCAGACTGATGTATCCTACAAAACTATCCTTCAAATTCAATGGAGAAATAAAATACTTACGCAACAAAGAACAACTGAAGAACTTCATGAGTGCCAAACCAGCATTGCAAAAAGCACTAAAAGATATTCTAGACAGAGAAAAAAGTGACCACAATCGCAAGAACAACAATAGAAATAAACTCTCAAACAGAACAAGTAAGTAAACAGACAGTAAAAGAAGGAAAACAACAACAAGTAAAGAACATGACGAGAAAAAGTCAACATATAACCATTATAACCATTAATGTAAATGGCCCCAATTCACCAGTCAAAAGGAAAAGATTGGAAGAGTGGATTAAGAAACACAATCCAATGATATGCTGTATACAAGAAACACATTTTACTCAAAAGGAAATCCACAGGCTGAAAGTTAAAGGATGGAAAACAATTCTCCATGCAACAGGTCCCCAGAAAAAAGCAGGGGTAGCTATTATGTTTGCAAACAATGTAAACTTCAAACCAAAAACAATCAAAAGAGATAAAGAAGGCCACTACATACTAGTTAGGGGAAAGCTACAAGAGGAAGAGGTAACGATCCTAAACATTTATGCACCTAATAATGGAGCACCTAACTTTA
>PVLD010013138.1:0-12084 GCA_004027595.1 Dinomys branickii | reverse complement strand
AAACACTATTGTAATAGGGGACCTAAACACCCCTCTGACACAAACAGACAGGTCAACTGGACAGAAACTCAGCAAACAAATAACAGACCTAAACCAAAAGTGTGAACAAATGGACTTAGTAGATGTATACAGAGTGTTCCACCCCACAATATCAGAATACACATTTTTCTCAGCTGCACATGGGTCTTTCTCTAAAATTGACCACAATGTAGCCCATAAAGCATATCTACCTAAATGCAAAAGAATTGAAGTTATCCCATGTGTATTATCAGACCACAGTGCAATGAAATTGGAAATTAATGACAAAGAGAACACCAAAAACAGCATAAATGCTTGGAAATTAGACAACAACCTCCTGAATAATCAATGGGTCGCACAAGAAGTTAAAGAAGAAATTAAAAAATACCTACAAATAAATGAAAATGCAAGTACAACCTACCGGAATCTGGGAGAAACAATAAAAGCAGTCCTCAGAGGGAAATTTATAACAATGAACATATATACAAAGAAAACAGAAAGAGATCAAATAAATAACCTAATGCTACACCTCAAACTCTTAGAAAAAGAGGAACAAGCCAAACCAAGAGCCCAAAGAAGGGAGGAGATTATAAAACTCAGGGCAGAAATGAATCCAATTGAGATGAAGAAAACTCTACAAAAAATAAGCCAATCCAAGAGCTGGTTCTTCGAAAGAAGAAATAAAATTGATAAACCCCTAGCCAACCTTATCAAAAAAAGAAGGGAAAGAAATCAAATTCATGCAATAAGGAATGAAAAGGATGAAATCACTACAGTTCCCACAGAAATCCAAAAGATAATTAGTACCTACTTTGAAAATCTTTACTCCCATAGGATAGAAAATTCAGAAGAAATGGACAGATTCCTAGAAAGATACAAATTGCCAAAATTGAATCAGGAAGAGGTAAAAGTCCTGAACAACGCAATATCAATTCATGAGATTGAAAACGTCATGAAAAACTTAGCAACAAAGAAAAGCCCAGGCCCTGATGGATTCACAGCAGAATTCTACAAAACATTCAGAGAAGATTTAATGCCAACACTCCTCCAACTCTTCAAGGAAATCGAAAAGGAAGCAACTCTCCCTAACACATTTCTGGAGGCAAGTATTACACTGATACCAAAACCAGAGAGGGACCCAACCAAGACACAGAACTATAGGCCAATCTCTCTAATGAACATAGATGCAAAGATACTCAACACAATACTAGCAAATAGATTACAGTGAATCATAAGGGAAATTATACACCACAACCAGGTAGGATTCATTGCAGGAATGCAGGGATGGTTCAATATTTGCAAATCAATTAATATAGTACATCATATGAATACAGCCAAAGACAAAAACCACATGATCATCTCAATAGATGCAGAAAAGGCTTTCAACAAAGTCCAACATGCATTCATGTTAAAAACTTTAGAAAATATAGGAATAAATGGTCTCTACCTCAATCTGATCAAAGCCATCTATGACAAACCAACAGCCAACATCATACTAAATGGACAAAAACTGAAAACTTTCACTTTAAAGTCAGGAACAAGACAAGGGTGTCCATTGTCACCACTCCTATTCAACATAGTTCTGGAAGCCTTAGCCAGAGCAATCAGACAAGAGAGAGAAATAAAAGGAATAAGGATAGGAAAGGAAGAAGTCAAACTATCACTATTTGCAGATGACATGATACTATACATGGAGGACCCCAAAAACTTCAGAAGAAAACTCGTGGAATTAATTGACAAATTCAGCACCGTAGCTGGATACAAAGTCAACACCCAAAAATCAATAGCATTCCTATACACGAACAACAAGCAGACTGAGAGAGATATTGAGGAAACCATACCTTTTACAATAGCAACCAAGAAATTGAAATACTTAGGAATCAATCTAACAAAGAATGTGAAAGATTTATTCATTGAAAACTGCAGTACTCTGAAAAAAGAGATCGAAGAGGATTTCAATAAATGGAAAACCATTCTCTGCTCATGGTTAGGAAGAACCAACATTGTGAAAATGGCCATACTACTGAAATTGTTGTACAGATTCTATGCAATTCCTTTTAAACTACCATCAACGTACCTCACAGATCTAGAGAAAACATGCCTTAAGTTCATGTGGAACCAGAAGAGACCCAGAATAACAAAAGCAATTCTGGGCCACAAGGTCAAATCAGGTGGAATCATAATCCCTGACCTGAAATTATACTACAAAGCTACTGTAATAAAATCAACCTGGTACTGGCTAAATAACAGACCTGAGGATCAATGGAACAGACTGGAAGATGCAACCATAACGAAAAACACACTCAGCCACCTGATATTTGACAAAGGGGTCAACCAAACTCACTGGAAAAAAGATGGCCTGTTTAATAAATGGTGCTGGAAAAACTGGCTTGCCTCTTGCCGAAAACTGAAAATAGACCCAAGTCTATTACCATGCACCAAACTCAGGTCAAAATGGATCACAGATCTCAACATTAAAACAGAAACTTTAAATCTATTGGAAGAGAAAGTAGGTAAAAATCTTGAAGACATAGGAGTAGGCAGAGAGTTCATGAACAAAAATGAAACTGCAAGGGAAACACTTCAAAGAATCAATAATTGGGACCTCATCTTACTGAAAAGTTTTTGTACATCTAAAGAAATCACCAGCAAAGTAAAAAGAAAACCCACAAATTGGGAAATAATCCTAGCTGGCTGCCCCTCAGACAAAGGTCTTCTATCTAGACCACACAAAGAATTAAAAAACATGCACCTGTCCAAATTCAAAGACCCAATCCAGAAATGGGCATTTGAGATAAATACACACTTCTCAGATAAAGAAATACAAATGGCAAATAAATATATGAGAAAATGTTCCACATCCTTAGTCATTGAAGAAATGCAAATAAAAACAACTTTGAGATTTCATCTCACCCCAGTAAGACTGGCCAGTATGAAAAAATCATCCAATAACAAATGCTGGTGAGGCTGTGGAGAAATAGGGACTCTATTACACTGCTGGTGGGAATGCAGACTGGTGCAACCACTGTGGAGAGCAGTTTGGAGATTCCTCAGCAAACTAGGTCTAGAGGTTCCATTCAAACCAGCTATTCCCCTTCTGGGTATTTTCCCAGAAGATCTGAAAACATCATATCACTCTGACATATGTGTACCCATGTTTATAGCAGCACAATTTGTAATAGCTAAATTGTGGAAGCAACCCAAGTGTCCGTCCACAGAAGACTGGATTAAAAAACTATGGCATTTTTATATAATGGAATATTATTCAGCTATAAAGAGGGGTAGATTTGGGGCCTTTGTAGGCAAATGTTCACAATTGGACACCATACTCATAAGTGAAATAAATCAGAGGTACATGTGCAGGCAATGTATTGTGTCACTGATGTAAGAACCTGAGGGTGGGAATATAAACTAAGAGACATGAAGGAAATCCATTCAAAAGTAAAGAACAGATGGGACGAGGGAGAGGAGAAAAGAGTCAAAAATGTATGTATGTATGTAAGTATATACATATGTGCGGGATGGCTAACATGATTCTACTGTTGTATTATGTCACTTAATGGTAAGGAATAGTTGATGACTGGTTGTTTGATCAATCTTGTATGTCTATATGTGTTCTCCTGAGCATACATTTTGAAGATATCAATATGCAATGCAACAGGTATTGTTGTTTTTCTGTTGCTTGATCTATAATTCAATTCTGGTTATACTGTTATTGTGCTACTTTGTGTCTCTTTGTTAATGCTTTCTGTTTTTTTTTTCTGTTGTTGATGTAGTTCTTTTTCTTTCACACTTTAAAAAAAAGGAAAAAAAGAAAAATTATATTTAAAAATGTGTAAGTAAGTATGTATGTATATGCAGCATATCTAACATAGTTGTACTACTGACTTAGCTCACTTTATTTTAAGGAATAGTTGATGATTAATTGTTTGATCAATTTTTCATGTCTATATCTATGTTCCTGAATATACACTTCGAAGTTATCAATATGTAATGCAACAATTATTGTTGATTCCCTGTCACCTTGTCTGTAACTCAGTTTTGATTGTACTATTCTTATGCTACTTTGTGTCTGTTTGTTAATTTGTTTTTGTTCTTTTACTTTTAAAATAATAAAAAATAAAAATCATAAATTAAAAATAAATGATGTGGTATTTTTATACAATGGAGTACTACCTAACTGTAAAAAAGGATAAACTTGAGACTTTTATAGGTAAATTGATGCAACTAGAGACCATACTCATAAATGTATTAAATCAGACTTGCATTTGTAAACTTCATATTTTTTCCCTATTATAAGAAACAATAAAGGCAGATAAGATCCAAAATACACAATGCATATTTTGAAAGGGCAAGAAATTGCTCGAAAAGAAAGAACACTGGGATGGGGGAAAATATACATGTACACATGAGATAGCTAAGATAATTATACAATAACTTTTATTAGTTCATTGAAAGGAATGATTTATACTTATATTGTTTCATCAGTTTTTCATGCCTGTACCTTGTAAGCTGAGCAGCTACTTTGAAGATAACAAAATGCAATATAATAACCATTGCTAATTTCCTACCATTTTGGTTTGAGATTCTGTACTGTTTTTATTGTTTTTGTTATTGCTCTTTCTCTTTAAAATAAAAATTAAAAAATTATAAAACAAAAGTGGCAACCTTTTTTCTTCTTCTATTTCCTGTGTCACCGACAATGGTCAGTTTTTTCTCTCCACAGGTGATTGGGTGAGAATAATAATGATGCCTGACACCCCCTGGGGCGTGGCCAACTTGCGGACATCCTCCATGACAATTTCCCATTTGAAGTTACCCTCTTGCAAAGCTTTCTAAAGTCAAAATCCCCACCAGAGTTCCCACCAGCATCTTGAAACCACTGTACTAGACAGCATTGTATAAAACACCAGAGACATAATGAGCATTTCCTAAATAGAAGGGTAAAAAAGAGGAAAGTAATTGAAAAGTGAAAGGGGTATGAGAATGAAAGACAGAGATCCTTAGTGCAAAGTCTCCACTTCACTTTAATCCAGGTCTAATTTTGCTCCCAAGTGCAGACTCACCCATCAGGGTGATTACTGGGAATTTTGGAAATAGAAACTGTAAAACCTATGAATTCATTTAGCCCAGAAAAGCTTTTGAATAATGTTTCGAATGTTCCCAATTTACTTATTACTGCTTTCATAGACACATTCAGTCAGTGGCTGTCCCACATGTTATAGAAAGCAAGAACAAATGTTTTGAATGGTTGGGTCTTTTTTTCATGTGTCTTTCTTAGCATTCCTTTCTGCTTTCAAAAAATTACAGTTCCTCTAAAAACAGTAACAGAGACAAGAAGCTGATGTCTTCTGGTTTTATAGTATTTTCTTTGAAAAATATCTTCATTTATCCTCTATTGCATCAAGATGCAGAAAAAATATAAAATCCAAAGTAAGCTTTTCTAAGTCAGGCTCATATTTTTCATAGGTCTTAGACATAAATTTTGATCCGTATGTCATTTCTTCTTCATTCTACAAATATTTATTAAATATTTGGCTAAGAGAATTTATCAAAATACACTTATCTTCTGTTAGATGAAATGAGACTTTTGACATTTAATACCCTATATTAAATGTGAGGCTTATGGTACTTTGTTATTAAGGCATCAGAATGATGGAAATATCTTTTAATTTTTTTCTTTTAAACTTTTAAGTTTCAGAAGGATCATGTGAAAAGCTTAATTATCAGAGAGTGAAAGAAATTACTACAGTAAAGCAATTGCTTAGTTTTGTCAATTACAACATCTCATTACATTCTTTTCTCTTTTTTGGTACCTTTTCTCTTTTTTTGAACTCAAGACCTCCACTTGCCAGGCAGGCACTGTGCAGCTGAGCTATATCCCTGGCTACATCTCATTAAATTCTTATTAGTTAATTACTTTTGATCTTCAGAGCTGAAGTTAAGCAATCCTAAAACAACAAATAAGAGGAGCGTTAGTTCTGAAACACTCACTGTAGTCTCATCACCAACCTGGTGGGGGGACTGAGGCAATGTACATGTTTCACTTTCCAAGTACTGTTACTCCTAAACTGTCATAGTGTATGTGAACTTCACAGAATATTTTGGACAAAAGAAATGACCTATTTGATTGCTTAACTTTATAGCTTTGGTTGTTTTGCTTCTATCACTTAAATAATTTGTATTTTAAGGAAAAGCCATAACCCAGAACAAATGAAAGACACCCATTTTTAGAATGAGCTTTTATTAATGAGGTACAAGACAAATTTTAGTTCGTTGTCAAAGTGTGTTCTCTGACATTGTTTACTTATTCATTAAGCAGGAGCCAGGCATTTAATTTGCAAAGAAAGTCCAATGGACTAGAGAAAGTAATTTAAACAAATGTTTAAATATCATTCTGCTTGTTAAATAAGATATACATAAAACACAAAAGTTAACTATAATATAGCATAATTGAAAAATATATAGGTTGCAAATCTCAAGGTACTGGTTCCGCTTAAGTGTACAAATTTCAGGAGATGATTCAGTTATAGAAAGTCCTCTATGTAAGAACAGGTTACAGGTATATATGCAATGCTACTGTTTCAAAACTTCAAAGTGATTAAGGGGATGTACATGCACCCCCAGATACAGCTACACAAATAGAAGCGTTTGGAGCCTTGCTGTTTGGCCAGAGTCTCACAACCAATTTTTCCAGCTTCAGTGGCCATGACTTTGTTTAAGCAAGAACCTTCCCAACTCCTCCTCAAAGCCTAGCCATGCACCCTAACTTTTCATAAATCGTTGTCTCCCAAACAGCCCAGAACCCTCCTCCATGCTTCACAACTCACCCTCATCTTTGAAAACTACCCCTCCTTCCTGAAACATGAGTCATAAAAACCCAAGCACTGTGCAATGTGCTCTTATCACCCTAATAAGCCTGTCTTCCAATCACCTACTCAAAAGCTTCTCAGAGCTCACTGCTTTTGTACTTGCTGAATTGAACGACCCTAATAATATGGAGCACAGTCACCATCTGGAAAGATGGCAGAGGTTAATGAGCACGTGGACTGACCCAAACAGACAGTTTCACACTGAACCTATAAATCTGGTACTATTATCCCTTCAGCCCTAAGCCCACATGTTGCTTTTTAAACTCATCATGCAGATGCCTTGATCCCTTGGTCCCCGCCCCTGTGATTTTTGCTTAAACGAGTTCTTCTCCCTGGAATGTCAAACCATTGACTCTTGTCATCCACTTGGCCAACTCCATTCACCTTTTAACATTCAACCATATTGTAATCACCAGCTTTGACCTTTTTGAGGAGTTTCACACAAGAATATCCAGAGCAACCAGACCATTCCACTGGATTCCTGAGAGCTATAGGTTTCCTCTCTTTGCTCTGCTTTCATAAGCCAGAAGCACTGGGGTTTTTTGTTTTTGTTTTTGTTTTTGTTTTTTTGCTCTCTACTCATTTGCCATGTTACTAATGCCAGGGTTCAACTCAGATGTTTCTATCACTCATAAATTGAATAGAATTGAAAAGGAATGGAAGCAGCTATCCATAGAGTGCTTGCTCCCTTACCTCTCTCAGCACTGGGCACGAGCAAGGAGGGCCCACACACAAACCCTGGTGAGAGCTTCAATTCTGTACCTTCTATATGCCAACATCCCTTCCAGAATTCTGGCTGGATTTCACGTCTTGTACCACCTTCCTCCTTGCTTACAATACAACTTTCTTTATATTGCAACTTTTATATAAAACTACATTTTTCAAACACAGCTGCATGCTTCCAGAATAATGCCAATACTATTCTATTTTTGAATCACAGCCACAACAGTAACATTACTGCATTTCCTAGGATGAATCCAATCATTTTTGCGGTCTCACTGACTTCTCTGGCATCTGCATCTTTGTCATAGAGGTGGAAACTATGTTCCTCACCTTCTGGCTGCCTCCACAGCAGGCAGAGTGTATCTGAGGGACACTGAAATATAGCTCTGGTTTGGCTCAGAGACTTCGGCCAGTCTGATGTTTGGAACTCTTGCTCTTAGAATCCAGCTTTCACATTTTGAGGACACATTGGTCCATGGAGAAGTCATAGGAAAATCACAGAGGAGACTCACAATCCACCAGCAGGAAGGAGTGAACCATTCTACACTAGGTGCATGAGGTCCATTCAGCCCCAGACTACACAGTTCTCAGCACCAGCCCCAGGTCCAAGGGGCTGAGAGTCCATCCCTGCCCTTTTTTCCTCATGCCCCCTTTCTTCATGACTTTTGGAACAGCTTTCTGAAAGGTAAATGTTGGGCGGTTTTACTCCTCATCCCAAAGCCACTGGGTGACTTTTTAAATTTTGGGTCCTTATTTTACAGAGTCCTCCTGGCCAACTACACAAAAATTCTGTTTCCTGCTGACACCAAGTACAACAAACACCTCATGCTCCTTCAAACTGCTCATCTGGACAGAGTATTCTCTCTGCCTGGATGCTTCCCCCTTCCTTCAGCTCAAGTAACTTCTAACTAGCACTGAGACACAAATTTGGGAAAATCTCCCCAGTATTTCATGGAACTTGGGCACATACTCTGTGCTGTGTCTTGCACTGGTACTACCGTCTTCATGGGCTGTGTCACTGTGCTCTCACTGGTGGTCTGTGTGCCTATAAACTGCCTCCTCCTCAGCAAATGGTAACCATTTGAGAGTATGAGAGTATGTTTCTGTTTTTTTTTTTTTCCAGTTCTGGAGATTGAACCCACTACACCACTGAGCTATGGTTCCAGCCTTTTCTATTTTTTATTTCAAGACTGGGTCTCCCTTAGGTGCACAATCTAACCTCAAACTTGCCATTCACCTGCCTCTGCCTCCTCAGTAGCTAGAACTATAAGTGAGTACCATCACACCCAGCTTGTTTTGTCCATCCATTAAACTGTCTTGCTCATGGAGGTCACAAAACAAATAGCATATAAGTTAATGCATCACCCTGCTCACTTGGGATGTTTGTTGTAGCTCTTTTTCCAGGTGACCTTTTGTTTGAACCTGAAATTTACTGAAGCTTAAATCATCACCCATGGCCACTCTGCCACTCTACTTGTATTTATCCCATGAGCAGATTGTTACATACCTTGCTGTCTTACAGAAACAGTCAAGCACACAATTAGTCCAGAGTCTGACAGGTAGCACAAGTAAAGAGGACAGACACAGATACTAGATATGGGATAATCTCATAGCTATCAACAAAGCACATTTCTCAAGGATTCTTGGAGATAATACTCAGCTGTATGCAATGGCTGTGCATTTCTCCTCAAAGACTACAGGAGAACAATGACAATGTAAAAATTTTCATGCAATGGACAGAGAATTGATGGTTTAAACTAAAATAAATCTGTGGAATTCTCTACTGACTAAATCTTTATATCATTAATCAAAAGGATGAAGTCTATTTTTCTCAAAAAGATGTTAATGCAATATTAATTGGGAGAATGTCAGCATTTTATTTAAATTTTTCTGGTTTTTAAATTTATGAAGTCCTTTTTTTCCATATGGGAGATTATTGAAAGCTTGGAAGTGATTACCACTTCTGAAGTAAGTCACTGTCCTTCCAAGAAGAAAAGCTATAAAACAGGCCTTGAATTTGAATCAACTGCAAATGCTGTAATGTATTTTCCTGTGAAACCAACCCTGGATAATGAGTTTCCTTGTGGCGCCAGATGATCTCTATTTTTGCCTTTCTGGTGATGGGTCTATCTTATAAGATCTGGGATATTTATCATTAGGCAGCAGCTAGCATGATTTTAAAGCTCTTGAATTCAACATTATACTTCTTTTGAGACACTTTTTGCATGTTTTCCAGGAACCCTATTACTTAGATTCATAAATTTTAAAATTAAATGGATCCCTCCTGAGCTGAAATAACCACTTGATAAATTTTGACACATAACAATTTTTTAAAATGTCCTGTTAAATGTCCCTAATAATATTTACAACTAAAGCCATTTATTTTAGTTGAAAAAGAATTAAAAATTTTTCTTAGGATCTCAATGCAAATTATTAATTTGTCATTTCAACAAAAGATGACATGAAATTCTTTTTTATTACATAAAATTCTGAAAAGAAGTCTGCTCTAAGATAACCCTCTCAAGTCTCCTCCCTCAGTGCACCTGGTACAGACAGGAGATCCTCACTCAGCAAGCCCGTGAGCTGCTCTCATTGGGGTTCGTGTGTGGGTCCTCCCTGCATGTGCCCAGCACTGAGTGAGGTACTGGAGTGGTGCTTTACAAGCTGCTGGCACCACAATTCTTGTCTGGGCTTCACTTGCGCCCTGACCTCCTGGAGGTTAAAGACACAAGCAGTCTGTGATCACTGTTGGTGCGGCCCATACCTGGCTCCTGTGCATGTCTTGAACTGACTGGAGACACAGAATCAGGAGGGCCGTGAACCACTGACAACATGATTCCCAGCCAAACACTGCCCAGAGAACCAGGTATTTCTCATCTACTTCCTGGGGGCAGAGCAGCCAACCCACGATGCTGCCACCATTACAGCCTGAGGCTCCACCCTCCGTGCACCTGATGCACAGGAGGTCCTCACTCAGAAGACCCACAAACTGCTCTCACCAGGATGAACGTATGGGCCCTCCCTACACACATCCAGCACTGAGTAAGGTACTCCAGTGGTGCTCCATGAACTGCTGTCACCGTGGCTTGGGTCTGGGCTTCACTTGCACCCTGATCACTTGGAGGCCACAGACACAGCCAGTCTGTGATCTGTGTTGGTGTAGCCCATGTCTGGATCCTATGTGCATCCTGAACAGACTGGAGACACAGAATGAGGTGGTTCACAAACTGTTGACCCAGCAGTTCATGTCTGGGTTTTGCCTGTAACCTGAATATCCTGGGTCACAGGACCACTGGTCCAAAATTGTGCCACCAGTTCAACCAGGCTTTGGGTCATACACGCGCCCTGAACTACGAGGGCTCACTGGATCAGATGGTCTGCCATCAACTGACATCACAGTTCACATCTGAGACCTGGGAGAGCTAAGTGCACTTCACCATCTACTGTAAAATCTCAGACTAAGCAGCACATCTCAGCAGACAATGAGAGGCAGGCCAGACCGCCAGGAAAACTAGGGCCACTAGTGACTTTTGCTGAGCTTCCAGAGAAGAGAGAGACTGAGCATTCTGCCTCCAGCATCAAACATGACAAGGCAAAGGACTAAAATGCAATCTCAGAATTCCACCCCACTCACAACAAGTCTAGCACACATCAACATAGGAGAACCTGGTAAACACACACCTGAAATTGCCGAAATGATTGTAGTGGGAGTAAAGAAACAACTCCTTCAGGCCATAGAAGAGATTAAATCAGATATAATCTCTCAGGCAAAAAATGAAATGACAATAATAATGAAAGAGATCCGGGAAGATGGTGACCAGGTGAGCAGCAAAGGAGCGATCCTCCTCGATAAACACCACCAGCTCGAGACAGACTTGGCGAGCGTGAATGCCAGGACCTCGGCTGGGATGATCAAACTGAACGTGTTTCTCTGAGCTGCCGGGGGAGATGCGGTAGGGCGGCCCAAACTGCCGTGGCGAGAGGCGGGAAAGCCACAGACGCTGGGAGCCGGAGACGCTCCGCGCGGGTAGGGGGCTTGGCTGGGTCCGACCGCCCTGGGGGCACAGCCAGCTCGGTCCCTTCCACCTCCCGAGCCGGCGCAGCTTTCCAGCAACTCCCGACAGGGATCGGCTTATTAGCAGTGGCAACGCCCGGCAGTCCCACATTTCGCGCGCATCGGGCAGGTTGCACAGCCTAGACCCTCGGCAGCCGGCGGTCCGTGGTCAGGGCGGCGTGAGCAGCATAGGAGCGGAGCATCCCACTCCCTCCACCAGACCCGGAGAGCACGAGGAAACAAGTGGCTGCGAGCGGCGGATCGCGAGCATAGCACAAAAAACTGGCACCTTGGAACCTTCCTGCCTGCAGGGACTCCGAAAACTGGTGAGCTATCTGCGCTCGCGACCAGATCACCGAGTGGGGGAGGAGATCCATCCCTATACCTGCAGGGAACCCTGGGAGGGCGGGGGAGCGG